>JAPZAG010000946.1:0-27901 GCA_027475135.1 Bactrocera correcta | reverse complement strand
TCGCTTTTTATTGCTTTGCTGTCATTAAGTACGCAAATTTTTTGGTTCTTCCACTTTTTTTGCTTGCCAGCAATCAAGTTTGTACAGTTAGGTTTTTGCGTGAGTACGTGTGCGTGTGTATTTGCATGCTTGTTGCAACATTTGTTCACCTTTTCAACATTTTATGTTGATAATTGCTTTGCATGCACGCAACACCAGCGCACACTTTCATATATGTCTGTATGTATATTTGCTTGCAACATATACTTAGTGGCAACATAGCTGCGGCACGCGTTGGCAGGAGTGTCGCTGGGGCGGAGTGCACAAACGTTTAATTTGCCCCAAAGCCAAATTGTTTGTTAAATGGTCAAGGCGGTGCTGTTGCTACTTAGTTAGCATTGAAGGATATATTTAGTCGGTAAATTTGCTGGAGAAGTCATTTGGAAAAGGATTTAAGTGAATGTTTTGTATGGCAATTAGAAAGCGTGGGAGAGAAAATTTGTTTTTTCAGATTGAAAAGTAAATTTCTAAAAGTTGGAAATTAAAAATTACAGAGATGAGGTTTTGTCTGGATAACATTTTTTGAGCTGTAGTCACTTAAATAGGAAATGCCAAAGGAAAAATATTGATTTGAGAAGAGCATAAATTACTGGTTTTTGTCAGTCAGCTTTAGATATATACCAAATTCGTCTTTACGTGGTTTGACAATTAAGTAATGAGACTAATTTTATTGCCGTACTTGTAGTGAACCTGTGACCTTGAAATTCCCTTTCTCTTTTTCCGGCATCCCTCCCGTCTCCATTGTTATATGTACCATCGCTCTAGCTTGTTTAGTACGCCTGCTGCGTCAAGTTGAGTAGACGTGTGTTTGTGGTGCTCGCCACGAAAATGGAAAAACGAAATTAAGAGCAACGCGTCGCGATAAAATTTTGCTCCAGATTGGGCCAAACAGCTTCGGAAACGTATGCTAAAATTGTAAGAGTGTATGGTGATAGTACTCTTAGTCGTGCCCAGGACCCGGAAACCAAACGCCAAAGCTCATAATGGTTGTCTCCGAGCACCCCCCGCCCGTAAAATGCTCGCATGAGCAAGTCGAAGGTGAAAACGATGATTATTGACTTTTTTTGATAGCCGTGCAATCGTCCACAAAGAATTCGTTCCACCGCGGAGAACTGTGAATCAAGTCTACTATTGCCAAGTACTCGTAAGATTGCGAAAACGAGTCAACAGGGTGCGCCCAGACATCGCTCGTAACTGGACCCTTCATCACGACAACGCGCCGTGCCACACTGCCCTCAGCGTGTCCCAGTATTTGGCCTCTAAAAGGATCGCCGTGTTGCAACAGCCGCCCTATTTGCCCGACATGTCACCCTGTGACTTTTTTTTAGAATAATTTTCAAATATACGGTTTTTATGGAATCAGTCTCATTACTCTTATATACATATGTATGTATGCATGTACATATATATCATATAGCCCGATTTCCACTTACAAGCCAGAAAAAATGCGTTCGGCGTTTAATTTTTAAAAAATTTTGATTGCCTTGATCCCGACCTCTAGGAGGACCTCACAAAAAGGTGGCTGACAGCGAGGAAGAATTTTTGCCTAAAATGATCTGAAATTCAAAAACCAAAACAGCGTACACCTAATGGGCAAAGGATTTTCTAAAATATTAGCAGAACCTTTCACTTGAAAGCTCTTAACTCCGATTCATCATATGATGTTGTAATCGTCCATGGCTCTGTACCATATAGCAGGATGGGAATAATGACTGATTTGTAGAATTAGGTCTTTGTTCGTCAGAATTCACTTAATTGTCTAGTCAGTCTTTAGTTTTTTACACAGTACGCTCGATAGAACCTTTTATGCGATATTAATTACGCTTATCTCGCGGTAGTTGGCGCAGATTGTGCAGATTAGTCCAAGCACACTTAATTTCCAATCGTTGGCTATGCTTTCGTTCGACAATAATCATGCACCTTGCCAATTCTTCGCCAGCGTATTTGAATAGCTCAGCCGGCAATGCATCGGCCCCCACCGCTTTATTGTTTTTCAGACGGGTAGCTGCTATTGGAACTTCTTCATGGTCGGGCGAAGGAACGTCTGCTTTACAAATATCGATTGAGGATTTGAGTTCACCATCTCTTGGTGTTATGATTTCACTGCCATTGAGCAGGCTGGAGAAGTGTTCCTGCATAATTTCAGTATGCTCTGTGCATCCGTCACTAGATCACCTCGGGCGGTTCTACAAGAGTATGCTCGGGTCTTGAAACCTCTCCAATGCAACACAGCACACCTCGTCGTACCAGCTGTTCCTTTACCGAAAGCCAATGGTTTCATTTGTCGGTAGATTAAAAATCTTGAAATGTCGTCCCACAGTTCTGGAATGGAGCCATGTACAGAATTTCACGCAAGTGAAGAAAGTTCTCTGACCGCCATTCACTTGGGAGTGGGCAGAAACGATTCTCTTACATTGGCTCAACCTGCTCACGACTTTCGGGTAGCCACAAAACATCTGTTTGAAAACGAGCTAAAGGTTTGGAACCCGCGACGTATAAAAAATACCCGGAATGAAAAAATATACCTTTACCTATATTCCAAAAGGCCCTGATATCGGCGGTTCCAATAAATGAGCAGCTAATTTATATATTTACTTTACAGTGTCTCCGACATTGCCTTATGTTACAACATCGTGGCACCCTTTTCGGGGCATAAAAAACAACGCTGACTTTCCTCGATGACTTACATTGAGATTTCCGTCTAAAAATATTAAGTTAGTTCAGTTTCTTCTCAACTCAATTTCAATGAGTTTATATGATAATATAATTTTTTTATTAAAATTTTTTTGCATTAGTTTTCATGAATTTCTCTTGAGTAAAAGTGGTTCTTTCTTCACTCATAAATTATTTTCATTAACCGTTAGTATTATTGTCTAAGGCTTCCTTCGTTGCTGAAAGTGTCGAAACGTTGCACGCGGGTCCTTTAAATATAGTTCCCATTGCTATGTGTGTGTGTTTGTTTGAAGATGTTGTAGGGGCTGTCAGCACCTCCTTGTGGCACGCACTGGAAACTCCGCAAACATGGCGTGCTTAAGTGTGCTCAAGTAGATGTGCATGTAGGTTTTTGAACATACATTCTTGTATACATATGTATGTAAGTATTTTTGTATATACTATGGAATAAAGAGGCACACAAACCCTATAAATTTTTGTTTTATGAGCCGAGCGAAGCTTTAACTTTCAACACCTTTATTATAATATATGGTATATAAGTATACATATAAACGTGCATATGTGTGTGTGTGAGTTAGATGTTGGGGGAAATGATTTCAAAGCTTTTTACGCCTACATAACAACCATTATGAGGTATAAATGAATGAAGCAGCAAATCGCACGGTTTGCTTTATATAAAGATATGTGCTTGTATGTGTATGCAAACGCAAAAAGCTGCGTAGTTTCCACACTTTTACACCTTATAACAAATGCACACGCATACTAGCACACAAAAAGCTGTGTCTGTGTATAGAATTTTTCGCCCTTCAGGCATTGATGTAAAACAAAATTCAAATACAAAGCCGTGAACGCATAAAAAACCGGCGGCAGACCTTAAATAAATAAATAACTAAATGAATGTAAATATATATATTTGCATACACACACACACAGATACATACATATGCAAAATATTTCAAAAGCAAAGTGGCGCGGCTAAATAGGAGTCAGCTTTTCAGGTAGCGAGACAATTTGAGACGGAGGTGCCGCCACCATGCCAGGCAGCAGGGAAGCGCTCCACTCTTCTCCACTCATTTACGTTTTTGTTTTTATCACGTGCACTCTGTTTGTTTGCGCTTGTGAAGGGTGGAGCTCATTCCCAACCCCAAAGTGCAACCGTTTAATGATACGGTTTCAGTTTCGGTTACGCTTGGCGTGGAGCTCAACGCGCTTGAGTCGCATTTTTGTGCTTGTGTTGGTTTTTGCTTGGCCAGCAAATAGCCGGAGGGTAGTTTGCGTCGTCGATTGTGTCGGTTGGCGGTGGCGGCGTCTGACCGCAGCATAAATATTTATTAAACCTACACACACACCTACACAGACATATCTTTGCATACCGAGAAGACTAAGGTAACCGCTAAGGCATTTAGTTGCAAGGTAAGATGTTGCAACAAGACTCAAATAAAGAAGAAAAAAGTTGCAAGACTTTATAAGCAAAGTCTACGGCTGTTGAGGTGTTCAACAACGCTTGTTTGCCGCTTTTTCGTTTGCAACTGGGAGTGAAAAGAAAAGGAGGACCCCACAAAATAGGCCCTGCAGGCAAGCAACCGCAATTGTGGCAGGAATATGCTGAGTGCATGCCACATACATATGTATGTATGTATATGTATAAATTTCGTTGCAATTGCGCAAAAGTGGAGCAAAAGTGCAGAAAATTTAAACAACTTGTACAATAACAACAACAACGTCTGTAGCACTTTTCTGCTTTTTGTGCGAAAACTTTGTCTATATGTGTTGCTATGTGTGTGTGTGTGCTAGCATTTTGGTTTGGCATTTGAAATGTTGGCTGCCAAAGTTTTGCGCAAACTTTTTGCTGTGTAGCTTTGCTTTTTTGTTTTTGTTCTTCGAACTTCATTCGGTGATTCTTTCTCTATGCTCCTATTTTATTTTTGCGTTTTTGTTTTTGTGGAAACTTCGATGCAGCTGCAAAAGTAGGAAAACTTGGAAATTTACTTATTTTTATGCAAAAAGTTTCGTAGCTATCTTTCTTGCGTTTGCGCTTGTGTAACCCTTAATGTCAAAACTGTCGATTTTGGTGTGTTTGAGTTTGGCGAAGTTTTGTGCTACTTTTCTTTTGGCTTTTTTTGTTGTTTTTGTTCTATTTTTTTTTTTTGTTTTTGTTCTATTTTTTTTCGTTTTTTGTTCTCTTAGATTTTCATTTTTTTTTTTTGTTTTTTGTTCTACTTGAGCTTTTTTTATTTCTTTGATATTTTACCTGATTTCTTTTTAAGTTTTTTCTATATATTTTTTAACTTGAAGCACGTTTTTTCTTTATTTGTAACGGGTGATTTTTTTGAGGTTAGGATTTTCATGCATTAGTATTTGACAGATTACGTGGGATTTCAGACATGGTGTCAAAGAGAAAGATGCTCAGTATGCTTTGACATTTCATCATGAATAGACTTACTAACGAGCAACGCTTGCAAATCATTGAATTTTATTACCAAAATCAGTGTTCGGTTCGAAATGTGTTTATCGACAAATTTTGTTCAGCGATGAGGCTCATTTCTGGTTGAATGGCTACGTAAATAAGCAAAATTGCCGCATTTGGGGTGAAGAGCAACCAGAAGCCGTTCAAGAACTGCCCATGCATCCCGAAAAATGCACTGTTTGGTGTGGTTTGTACGCTGGTGGAATCATTGGACCGTATTTTTTCAAAGATGCTGTTGGACGCAACGTTACGGTGAATGGCGATCGCTATCGTTCGATGCTAACAAACTTTTTGTTGCCAAAAATGGAAGAACTGAACTTGGTTGACATGTGGTTTCAACAAGATGGCGCTACATGCCACACAGCTCGCGATTCTATTGCCATTTTGAGGGAAAACTTCGGACAACAATTCATCTCAAGAAATGGACCCGTAAGTTGGCCACCAAGATCATGCGATTTAACGCCTTTAGACTATTTTTTGTGGGGCTACGTCAAGTCTAAAGTCTACAGAAATAAGCCAGCAACTATTCCAGCTTTGGAAGACAACATTTCCGAAGAAATTCGGGCTATTCCGGCCGAAATGCTCGAAAAAGTTGCCCAAAATTGGACTTTCCGAATGGACCACCTAAGACGCAGCCGCGGTCAACATTTAAATGAAATTATCTTCAAAAAGTAAATGTCATGAACCAATCTAACGTTTCAAATAAAGAACCGATGAGATTTTGCAAATTTTATGCGTTTTTTTTTTTAAAAAAAGTTATCAAGCTCTTAAAAAATCACCCTTTATTTCCTTTTACAATTGCATGATATACTTAGTAAGTCGCGTTTCTACTCTGCCATTTTTTGGATAACAGAGTCCAGAACAGAAAGTGGATTTTTGGAGGTCTCTTAAGCTACAAAATGTTAGAGTAAATCGTAGCATCGTTTTTTCATACCTTGAATAGGGTATCAACCTTATTATATAGTTATAACCCTCCCCAGATAAGGAAGGATGGAATGATCAGCTTGGCGAGCTGTACAATGTCCGTCTGTCTGTATGTATATACACGAAATTGTTCATTAATTGTCGAGATATCGATCTGAAATTCTCCTTTTCTCGTCAGGAAGCTGCTCATCTGTGATGCTGAACCAAATCGGACCACCATAAGATAGAGCTGCCATACAAACCAAACCATCAAAATCAAGTTTTTGTATGGAAAACCTTTTCATTTGACTGATATCTTATAGAAATTTTCTGAGGCTTATTGTCGAAACTAGCCATACAATCTCTGAATATACCATACAGTTTGGACCACTTTAAGGTATAACTGTCCTACAAACTGTTTGAACAAAATGAAGTCTTTATATGAAAAACTTTTTTATTTGATGAGATATTTTGATAAAATTTGGTGTAGGTTATTGTTCAAAGCAAGGCTACAATCTCTGATCATATTTTTAGATTCCGACTATTTTGACGTGTAGCCGCCATACAAACTGAGCGATCAAAATCAAGTCCTTGTATGAAAAGCTCTTTTATTTGACGAGATATTTTCATGGAATTTAAGGGAGTATAACAATCTCCGAAAAGATTTTTCAGATCGAAACACTATAGTATATAGATGCCATACAAACTGAACGATCAAAATCAAGTCTTTGTATGAAAAGCTCTTTTACCTGACGAGATATCGTCCCGAAATTCGGCACGGGTTATTGTCCAAGCCAAGCTCACAATCCTTGAACATATTGTTCGAATTGAACCACTTTATCATAAAGCTGCCATATAAACTGACCGGCCAAAATCAAAAGATTCTGTGAAGGGAGTTACGGCTTCGGTGATGTCGCTGTTTTTTCGTCTTTTCATATAACATAACGTCTTAGTGTGAACTTATTATTATATTCCTGCTTGTCATTTTAATGACCTTAAGTTTCTGGTAAAAAATTTAAAACTAGATCGGTGTTCGATATAAGTATTTCTATGAAAGTGGAAAACTATAAACTGCCAAAATGCAATTTCAAATAAAAAATATAAGGAAAGAAAAGCAAGTTAACTGTAATTTGTGCCATAAAACTGGCATAGTGTCAACCCAGCCTTATGAAAGAGTTAAAATTCCAAAACACTTATAATTCGAAGTGGTTCTCTTACTTAACAGAACTGTTGCATAGAAGTGGAACCGTTTAAGCGCTAAATAAACTGTGCTTCTTCTACTTATATACAAAGGTATATAATGTACTCTGCTGGATTATAAATTTTCCTATTTTACGATTTTTTTTTTTATTTTGATTCTATCAGTTCATAGATTTTTGTTATAGAAGCTGCATTTAATGTTGCAAGAAAGGGAGTGGTGACTAAAAACAGAAAAAAACCGCAAATTTCGCAACCACACAGTACTTACAACATTAAATGCATTTTCTATAACAAAAATAAATGAACTCACAGTGTAAAAATAATAAAAATAGAAACATTGTGTAATGCAGCTAAGTTGCAAAGATCTCAGCAAAGCAATAAAACAGTTACTCCAGGCAAATCGTAAAATTTGTCAATCACCAACTGACCAAGAAGCTTAAAGTGCTTGAATTTATCAATGAAATGGCAATGAATTGTCAATGACAGCAAACTCAGGCCACTTTCGGGTGCGGAAGACGAGGCTGTAGAGCGAGCGAGCGAGCCAGCAGAAGAGAGTGAGTGAGCGAGTGAAGGGCGCAGCAAGTTATTGTCTGAAATAAAGAAAATAACTGCGGGCATAATTGCATTAAAGGTCAGACCGGTAAAATGGCCAAATCAATTGACTGCTGATGCGGATGATAGCCAGGCAGCTAGCTAGCTGAAGACAGTAGCACAAAGCTTATAGCATATATTCGTCTACACACAGACATACTGTTAACGGGGCTTTTGCGGTGGCTGCCTGTGACGAAGGAAGTGCAACAGGTTAAATATATGCAATGAATATTAAAATGTTGCCGTATAAAATTGAGCGCAGTCAAGCGAGTTAGCCGCATGAAATTGTCTGCATGTGCCACAAATTGCTGCAAGCGACATACGGCTGACTGGACGTGGCTTGTGAATGAATATATTACAGCAAATGCAGTGCGGCAGACATTGAGTGAGAGCAGCAGCGAATTATAATTGTCGACGAAGACGGCGTGTTGCACGGCATATTTCGGACAAAGAGTTTGACGGATGTCATTAATCAATATTCGACTGAATTTGATGCTGCAGAGCAACTTGTGAGAGTGTGTGAAACAAATGGCCGCGGGATACAATTTTTTTGGAAATTTTTTTCAAATTTTTTTTTTATATTTTATTTTTTATTTTATTTAGCTTTTGTTTCTACGCAGCTTCAGAAAACCTTCATATCCTCCAGATTTTGGCGCCCTAAAAAATTATTTGGCAAGCGGCGTATTAGGAAGCTGCTCATAAATTTGCTGCCACGCTGACAAGCACTTCGCTGTTGCAACTAAGTGCTACGCTTGCCGTTGCAGTCTCTTGCTTTTGGTTATTGCTGCAACTTCGGCCTCGCTTCTTCTGCCACACAATTTTCAACACTTTGCATTTGCATGAAAGTAATTTTTTCGGAAATTTGTGTTGCAAGCTTCTGGAATTTTCAACGCTTCTCAAGTGCCGTTTATCAAAGATAAACGAGCAACATTTGCGTAAATTTTTGACAGCGCCTACATTGCCGCAAGCACATATTTTTCGGATATTTATGCAGCAAGCTAGAGTGTTGTAAAGTACAGTAGCGAGCATTTAATTTGTTCTCAAATTATGTTTTTTATGATTTATACTCGTCTGCAGAAAGCAGTTGCGAAATTTCAGGATAAATTTGAATTCGAAAAATAAGTAAAACTAGGAAACCAGTATCTTTGGGTGCACCGAAACATAAAACGGTGTAAAAGGAGTTTTTTTCTTGATTTTAGACGGTCAGTTTGTATGGCAGCTATATGCTATGGTGATCCGATCTGAACAATTTCTTCGGATATTTTACAGTTGTTTTTGATTATAATTTGTGCAAAATTTCGTAAAATATTTTGTGAAATAAAAAAGTTTTCTCCAGAAGGACTTGATTTTGATCGATCAGTTTGTATGGCAGCTGTATGCTATAGTTGTCAAATCTGAACAATTGTATCGGAGATTGTACCGTTGACTTGGACAATAATTCATGCCAAATTTCGTGACGATATCTCGTCAAATAAAAAAGTTTTCCATACAAGGACTTGATTTTAACCGTTCAGTTTGTATGACAGCTATATGTAATAGTGGTCCAATCTGAGCATTTTCTTCGGTGATTGTATGGTAGCTTTTGTTAGTAACTTACACAAAATTTCGTGAAGATATCTCGTCAAATAAAAAAAATTTCCTCAGAAGGACTCGATTTTGATCGTTCAGTTTGTATGAGAACTATATGCGATAGTTATCTAATATCTGCGATTCCGATAAATAAGCTGCTTCTTGAGGTGATCAGCACGTTTGCAAGATTTCCGTTCGATATCCCCGTTCAAAGTAGCATAAAAGCATTTATAAAGTTGAATAAAAAAATATTCAAAAGAAAAAGAAAACTACAAAAATAACAATACATCAGGAAATGGCTAGAAAAACGCTCATCAATACTTTTTTTACAGTCGCAGACTAGTTCTTCCACTCATCACAAACGCTTACTTTGTTGCAACTACCGCACATACCGGTTAGTTGCCACTTGGGGCAAGCACTTTTTCAGGCTACAATAGCTTCCTTTCGAACCTGTAGCGGCATGTGCTACACACAGCTAGTAGGCGTTTACAGCTCACAATATTTCCACACACACACACCACCAGCTTATAGAATAATGTCTACTGTTGCTGCCTACGAACTTTTCCATCTTTTCCAACACGCCAACAACGGTTTCACACAAACAAAAGTTGCTTTATCTGGCAACTACTGCGTTTCCACGACAATTCATCCGCGACTTGGCAGCTCGAGATTGTGCTGAAAAATCTAAAGTTCATGATCTTTGCTGCCAATGCCAGATACATTTTCGATTTTCTTGCAACCGCTTGTGTGTACAACACACACACGCATATACAGACACTTATTGGCTAAATGTCTGCTGCTGCTACCATTGTTGGCTATATCCTGCTTTTTTGTGTGGCTTTAAGGCTTCCAATTCTTCTAGCTGCTGGCTGCAACACACAAGCTCCCTCTGGACCATGCCACTTGCAACAATAGCGTAGTAAGCAATTTTACGTAAATTTTTTTCGCCACTTTTTCTAGTTGCTATTGTCGTGAGCCACACCCCCTGCCATTAGTGGCAGCAGCTGTGACGGTGGCGGTGGCGACGGCAGCGGCAGCGACAACAACAGCAAGCTTATTGTACTTAGTTGGTTGTTGTTGTTGTTGTTTGTGGTGGTTGCATGACGATGGCTCTGGCTGCTTCTGTATGCTCGTTGGCGGCGATCCCAGTGACCGCGGCACGTAGCACGGGCATGCAGCAGCAGGCTGTGGCACTAATAATTGCAGCTTTTCCACCGCAACCACAAGCAACAACAAACACTACAAAAGGCGTACATGTGCTGATCGACCATGCAGAAGAGCATGCTTGTGGCATGGTCAATGTTTTCAGTAGTTATTATTTTTTGCATGCATAACAATTGCTGTTATTGTTGTTGTTGTTATCATTGGCTTCACTTGGGCTCCTTAAAATGCACAGCACAGCAGCAACGCTGACTACGAGTGTAATGTGCGCTTGAGCAACGTAATGGCAATAACCATCAGAAATACAATAACAATAAAAACATGTTTATGTAAGTAGCAACAACAATAGTAACAACAACAAAAATTAAAAAATTACCACAAATACACACAAAGTGGCAGAAACAACTTGCAGCAAGTAACCATAATGGCAGACATTATAAGCGAACGTGTGTTGTTGTTGCTGACTGATTTTTCGCTGTGAAAAGGCGAAGCAATGGAAGCCGAAAAAACGAAAGCAAAAGAATGAAAAATAGTGCAGCGGCAAATAAACCCATTTCGAATGCTGCAGCACCTATCAAAGGCAGCCAGTAATAATATACAACAATCCCAGAAGACGCGCTCACCACCAACAACTGCAAGCAAAAACAAATGCTGCAGCATCAGCAAGCACAACAACAACAACAAGAACAGCAACGGCGGAAACTACTTCAGCAACATGAAGAACAATGTGCGCACTTTTGGCCCCAACTGTTGTTGCTTTTGTTGCACGATATTACTATGCAACACACGCTACATATTGTATTTGTTGTTTTTGTTGCCAATTATTGATATGACTGCCAATATCGTCAGCAACGAAATGCAAACGCATTCAATCGTGCAGCATCGAGTCGACGATAAAAGTAAAAAAAAAAAAATATTTATAAAAAAGTTCGTTTTTTGTTGTTGTTGTCATAGCAAAACGTTTGCGTCGCCGCCGAACTGTTGAAGGCAACCAACCACTCGTGCTGCGCCATAAAAGGCAAACTCAGCCAAAAAGCATTCAACCAAAGTCAAGTCATGCCAATGCATGCGCGAATGCGGTGGCAGCAATAATAATAACAACAACAAATGTTGTAATGCCAATATTGTTGGCAACCGCAGCTGAATCTCTTTAATTCCCCGCCTTGTGTGCGCCCTTCTTAGTTTCTTTTTCTGTGGTGCAAGCTCTCCGTCTAGCGTAGCTTTGTATGTGTTTGTGTGTGGCATATACTTTGATATTCGCCTCATTTCCATGTTTAGTACCCCTTTCGGCGCCTCTCGATTTTGCGAACATGACAGCTTTACGCTTATGCGGGCAGTAGATACCCACTCGCTGGTGTCTTCATATGTATGTGTTATTTGCCTTTTTCCTGCTGATTGGTGATTTTTTGCTGAATGTTTTTATTTGACGAGATATCTGCACGAAATTTGGCTTGAATTATTATCCAAGGTAGCACTGCAATCTCACGACAATTTATTCAGATTGAATCACTATAGCATATAGCTGCCATACAAACTGAACGATAAAAATCAAGTCCTTGTATGGAAATTTTTTTATTTGACGAGATATCTACACGAAATTTGGCATGAGTTATTGTCCAAGGCAATACTACAATCTCACGACAAATTGTTCAGATTGAATCACTATAGCATATAGTTGCCATACAAACTGAACGATCAAAATCAAGTCCTTGTATGGAAAACTGTTTTATTTGACGAGATATCTACACGAAATTTGGCATGGGTTATTGTCCAAGGCAGCTCAACAATCTCTCAACGAATTATTCAGATCGAATCACTATAGCATATAGCTGCCATACAAACTGGTCAACCAAGATGAAGTACTACTATGGAAACATTTACATATGTATATGTATATTAGTGAAGTGTGTGTAACCGAAATTAGCGTTTTTTCTCCCTAAATTAATCATTTATTCATTTACAGTATTTTTTAAAGCTATTAATTAGTATACAGTTATATACAGTTACCACTTTTTTCAACAAATTAGTGCCACCAAGCTTAGTAAGCGTGAAAAATATGCGCAAAATTTCAATAATGTGGTTAAGTTATTATAAAAATAGCAAAAATAAAAGTAAATATTAAAAACATAAAATACTAAAAAGAACTTAACTATTAGCAGCCCATAAATATAAAGAAAAAACTTGTAAAAATTTATTGGCTGTCAGATTTTCAGATTAGCGCTGAACACGCTAATACACACATTTGCACGCACCTGTAATACCCAAGCATACTGCTGCGCATATACATATATGTATATGTGTGTGTGTTTAGGCACTAACTATATAGGAAACGCTTTCGATAAGCCTGAAAAACGGCGCATTTGAAGAAAGCATAAAGGCGTTTGAACAGCAACTAATTTATGGCAAATAATGAAGTAATAAAATTGTAAAGTTTATGCAGGCAAGTGATGAACACATACAACAATAACAACAAAACTAAAACAGAAACAATGAGCAAAATAACTATAATGGTTATATGGTTAAAAACAACAACTCACTTAACAAGCCAACAAGGCAATCAACATGCAAAGTATATAAGTAATAGATACCAATTAACCGATATATAAATATATGTGCACGTATATATGCATATACGGTATATATATTTTATATATTTTTATAATAATATTCAAGCGCTTAACGAAGCGGGCAAATAGACAAGTAGCAGGAAAGCGCTACGCCGAATGCGGCTAATCGCCTCGGCTGTTGCGCCTGTGTGTCTGGCCGTGATGATCAGGGGCGTGTGTGGCATGAGCGCGGGATCGTCGTCATATCATTTTGCCACTAAAAAGGCCGCAACTAATGCGCCTTGTGTTGTTGTTTTACGCCTTTTCCAACTTCAAATCCGAATTCGTTGCGCTTGATTTGACAATTTGATTGCAGCAGCGTGGCGGCGGCGCTTTTCCTTAGCTGCCTGCTGTCCACAACACCCAACACACACATGCAACACATACATCCCCAAACGCTAGCATGCAAATCCACATGCATGCGCTGGTGTGCCACTTTGCCACCGTTTTGTGGCAAGCCAAATAGAGTTATGAAAATTTTGTTAGTTTTCAACGAAATTAAGTATGAAATTAATTTTGTTGGCGAGGCGGAAAGAAAGGCGTTTGCGGTGCGGCATCAATTTAACACCTTCAAATTGGTTCAGGTGTAAAGTTGTTAGCATATTAAGTGCTTAGCGATTGGCTGACTATGCTCATGTCATGACTGTACGAACATACATACATATGTATAAATATAGTTGTTGCTTTTTAGGCAAGTTGAAAAAATATAATTGGAAAATTGGGCGTAGCGGTTAGCTGTTTTTTTTTATCTTTGGTAAGTATCGAAACGAATTTCCTAATTAATTTTAAATCTAACTTATGTTATTGCGCACACTGTGTCTTACATCGAGATTGAATATTAAGGCGATTATTGGTTTTTAAAAAATGACACCAAAATTTGAGGCAATGTGAAAATATGTAGATTATGTGGAAAATATAATACTAAATAATTTTTAAAGTTTATTTTAAACTGTATTAAGTTGATGTTAACAAACTATTTGGCATTGCTGTAACAATTCCGGGCAAACAACAAAGCAATGTAATGTGTTCGTTTTATGTACTGCAAACTCGACGAGTGATTCGCTGTAACACGTTACAGCATGCACAACAGTGCAGAAATGTTACATATTTGTGCATATAAATGCTGCTGTTGTCTTCATCACGAAGCAGGAGAGCAGTACTGCAGAAAATTATAAGTGCAACCGAATGTTAACACAATTTCATTCATGTTCGTTAACATTCACTGTTTGATAATCGTGTGTGCGCGTCGGTACGTGATCGCGATCAAAGTTTGTGAAAAATTAATAAATTAAGCATTTAGTTGAATTTTTTTGAGTATTATTAAAAAAATTATTTGATTTTGTGAATATAAAGTGATAAGTGTGACAAATAATAAAAGTAAAGGTGTGCAAGTACTATTGGTCAAAGCAGTGCATAATGTGTTGGTTTGGCAAACATGTTTCAACATGCTTGCGTGAAAAATATGCTTTTGCCCGAAGGTTCTGAATTGCGCGTTATGAACGCACAAATATATAGTAATAAATCTAAGTTTAGTGGGAAATTTATCAATATTGGTGATAGTAAATTGTTTTTATTATTCTATCGTAGCGTTTAAAATACTCGATATACATACATACATATGTTTAATTAAAAGAAATTAAATGCATATGTGCAGGCAATAAAAGGTAAGGATGAGCATCCGTTTTATATTAAAACTATTTATAGTAATATGCATGTATGTTATATATAAATATTTAATAATTTCTTGATTTGTACACTGGAAAGTAAAAAAATAAAATAAATCAAAAATTTTGTTATATAGAAATAGGCGTGGTTGTAGTCGGATTTGACATATGAATATAACAAGAATATCTCGTACTAAATTTTGTCAAAATTTTGGTTGATCGGGTCCTGAGATAAGTGGTTTCACCAAAGAGTAGGCGGTGCCACGCCCATCAAACAATTTTTATCACGGTTCTCATCAAAGCTTCCTAAACAATCGTAGAGATAAATTTTAATGAACCCGCGTACTAAATTTAATTTTCTAAAGTTACTGCTTGCACAGGCGGACGAACGGACAGTTACCCGGATTACAACTTTTTCATCTCCTGATCATTTATACTTATATAAGTAGCTCTATATCTATGTATCTCGATTGGTTTTAGCTGATACGTATAACTGTTAGGTGAACAAAACAAGTATACTCTGTAGCAACAGGCTGCAAGAGTAGCAGTTGTAACATTGATGTTTATAAATCTTTCTAAATAAAATAATGTGCATGCGTACATAAATATACATATGTATATGTATCTATGCCCTCCACCCAGCTATTTCATGTTTCAAATATTCCTACGAACCACCATTTTCTTGCTTGCTTGTGTCAGCATTATTATATATTATTTTTTGTATACATTTGTTTTTTTTTATTTTCCTTCATATTTTTTATTTATTTTTCTTTGCCGAACCACTCAACTCCTTCTATGTCTTGTTGCGTTTTTTGCTTCGATATGCTTTGAAATTCCGCCTCTTTTCTCGTGGCCATACTGGCATTGTTGTTGTGCATGCTTCTATTCATTTCATATTCTTTGTTGTTGTTGTTGTAATGTTTCTTTGCTCCAACCACAACTGCTTGCCATTGTTGTACGTTTTACATGCTAAGCGCATGCGACCCGCCTTACCACCATTTCCAACTTTGTTGCTGTTGTTGGTTTTGTTGTGTTTTTTTTTTGCACATCTACACGCAACTCCTTCCGTTTGGCAGCGGCGCTGTCTGCCCGAGCTTATCTCTCTTTCGCCTCGTGCATATAAAGTATCTGCCGACCGTATCAGATCGTCCACATCAGCGTAAGGCGACGTTGCCTACCCCTAAAGCGCCGAAGCGTCAGGTATGAGCGTTTGTGTATCCTTCATATGTGTGTTGGTTTGCGTGCATTTGTTATTGTTGGGTCTGCGCCATCGTCGTTTTAGCGTCTTGCGATAAGGAAGTTGAATGTTTATATTTTATTTATGTGAGCGCGTGTTGCTGCGTACACATTCCAGTTGTGAATATCCTGCAGCCATTGAAGGCGCTCCGCTCCATACTTGCCACAGTCGTCCTTCGTTGCCTTATTCTTCGTTTCTTATGAACTGCCTGCATTTACGTGTGTGTTTGCATTGAAATGTCTGCAGCATTTCTACATTGCTGAATGCTACTTGCTGTTCTGCTACCACTTTTTTGTTGTAGCTGTTTCTTTGAATGTTTTTTTTTTGCGTGTGTGCAGCAGACTGCCATTATTTGCGCTATCTGTGGATTGTATCTTTTTATGTCAATTTTGCCGTGCATTTATTCGCCCTGTTTAACCCACCCATTTCAGATGGCGGAGCAGTGGGAAATATGAATGGTATAAACGACGGATAAATGCATGTGAAAAAGTGAAATAGTATAAATAAAAAATTATGATATATAAGTATACATACATACTATATATATTATAATATTATATAGCGTAAGTATGTATAACTAAATCTGCTGTTGTATGCTATAGTGATTCGTTATCAGCAGTTTTGACAGATAAACTGTCATTTGGCAAGAAAATGACGTGTACAAAATTTCAGGCCGATAACTCAAAAACTAGGAAAATAACTAAATGCACATAGTATGTAGATGGCCGGATACGAGGTCTCCGAAATTATTATAGATTTTTGTTAACCTGGAGCACAATTGTCCACATAGACTTTAGACTTTACATATCCCCATAGAAAGAAATCTAATGGTGAGATATCACATGATTTTGGTGACAAACCAGCCCAATGCGTGTAATTATCTGCTCACCGAAGTGTTCTTTCAACAAATCCATTGCTTGATGCGTTTTGTCGGAAGTGGGGCCGTCTAGCTGAAACCAAATGTTGCCGAGATCACGGGCTCCGATTCTGGCATAAAATAGTTGGTTGTGAGGGCGCGATAACGGTTACGTTTTTGCACAAATCGTTGTTTATTCTGAATGAAATGGCAGCTCTTGAATCTCT
This sequence comes from Bactrocera correcta, assembly GCA_027475135.1. Classification (NCBI taxonomy): domain Eukaryota; kingdom Metazoa; phylum Arthropoda; class Insecta; order Diptera; family Tephritidae; genus Bactrocera; species Bactrocera correcta. The sequence continues at coordinate 10,708 of JAPZAG010000946.1, read as the reverse complement.
TCAGGAAATTTTGCTTGTTTACTTAACTATTGAGCCAGAAATAGACCTCATCGCTGAACAAAATTTGGCTCAACGACGTCGGTTTTTCTGTGAACTTTTAAACAGATCGAAACAATCTCTCTTGGGAAGGTCGAACTTTAGTTTTAGGTTCCTTTTAAGATCTCGATGTAAAATGCGCCAAGTGGTTCCATACGTCAGTCCGTCTTTTTGAAGATTTTTTCAAATTGTTTTTCGTGACTTATCCGAAAATTATATAAAATTGGCTATAAAAGTCAGGATAGTGTCAAATTAAATCCGTTTAGTAAGTGTCTTATGATTCTGCGCTCTGGCAGCACTAACTTTTAAGCTTCAGAGAGCTTTACGGAGCCTTTACTACCACTTATATTAAGTCACGTGGTAGAATATCTAGTCTTGAAGTTTAGTTCTTTTTTGCTAAGCTTAAACCAATTTCTGTATTAAAATCATAAATAAAATTTATATGAATATACTATATGCATTAATTTTCTTCTCATATATAAGTATAGCTCTCTTATGCATATTATTATTTTTGTTTAAGTTATTTTATTTTTCCTAACACCGACGCATTTGCTTTAAGCCACTTGCTTCCTTTCCATTTCACCAAAGCTCTATGGGGATCAAGCGCATAAAATAAATATGCACACAAGTATAGATAAATTTGTATATAAATTCGTGAGTAAGCAAAATTGAGCACGTACCAGCGCTATTCCTTAAGATTTCAGTATGCTCGAACAGCTGCGAATTTTGTACATAAATTTGTTTATGTAAATGGCGCGCACACACCTCTTTGAAGTATACGGCATACATATGTAAGCATGTATATACTAAACTTTTATAACCAATATATATGCTAAACTGAGTATATACTTTCGTATATATGTAAATACTAGTATATAGTAGTTAATTCTCCTGTCCACACAAGCGTGTTGAGTAGCTGAAATCAACCGTAAATTTGCTTTTGCCTCGCGATCGATTTTTTATTACGTTCTGCTAAGTAGATATGGGCTATCATAATAAATGCGTTGTCTTAAAATCTGAGCTTTTTTGAGAATGCATGTAAATCCTTGAGAAAGCATTCATAAATTTTCAGTGTAAACTGCTTAGATGCGGTTGTATTGGGGGCAAGCAATCGGGCGCTTAATATATTGCACAGCGTTTGTTCTAGTAAACAAAGCTACTTTTTATAATGAGTCAAGAATGTGTAGTAAAGTTGAATTATTCACAAACCAAAAATCGAATTAAAACGCGAACAAAATCATTTTTAGAAAATTTGCTTCGAATGTAAAATATAAAGAAAATTAAATCCATTGTTATATTCAATAACAGCATAAATAATCTCAATAAACTAATTTTGAAGGTGAATAAAATATATTTAACAACGAAAAAGTATTTGATTCGCAAAAAAAAAATTTCCAAACGAAAAAAGAATTGTTCGCGTCCAAAAAAATATTTTGTTTAAAATTAAAATTATTCGCTTGCAGAAAAAACTGATTCACAAGCGGAAACAAAATTCATTCGCGATTAAAAAAGTTTTCGAGAGCAAAACGAAATTCATTCGCAAACAATATGTAATTTTCGAGAAAAAAAATTATTCGCTGATAAAAAAAAACTGAAAAAACGAAATAAAAAAATTCATTCGCGAACAAAAAAATTTTCGAGAACGAAAAAAATATTCGTGAGTAAAAAAAAACAAAATGTTAGATAAGATAAAAAACAACTTATTTACACGTGAAAAAAAAATAATTCTCGAAAAAACAAAATTTCGAGAGCGAAAAAAAATTACTCATCAGCAAAAAACTTCCACGATTTTCTTAAAGATTTTTCTCTTGAATTGGTTCTAATTTAAACCGTTTTGGTTGGTTTCTGTTCAAAATGCTTAATATACGATTTTATTAACACGAGCGAAAAAATACATATCCGAACACTATTTTGTACACATTTTTCCAATATTCTCCCAAAAATATTACATTAAATTTTTCTTAAACCTAAGAAAACACACTTCATACAAAGTGCTGATTCATGCCACAAATTGTTGTAAGAAAGCCCAAGATTTATAAAACAAACACACAAATCACCAACAGCGTCAACTGAAAGCCTACGTCAAAATGTAAGCCAGCGCGCTGTGGGTGGCGGGCAAAAACAACTCTTTTGTAGTTGCCTATGATAACAACAAAAACAGCAATTGCATGTGCGAGTACAGATAAATACAATTGCACATACATATGTGCATGCATGAGACACAATGTTGCAAGTACATGTAGTAGAGTGGGCGTTGCAGAACACCTACACATACACATGTACGTGTTTACATAGCTGTGGGCAGATCAAAAGCATAACGAATAATGGAACTGGCTGGCTGGCTGGCTGGCCCGGCCTGTCTCGGCCCCGGCTGTGTGCCATGGGATGGGCTTTGGCTGCAACTGTGGGCTTTGCCGCTTGCAGCTCTTGTGTTTGCTTTGCCATTGCGGCATTTGTTGTGGCAGTTGCATGAATGGCTGGCTGCGAAGGTGGCCAACTGGCGCCATTGACCGGGCCAACCGACGTTGACGTTTGTCGATTTAATGTAAGTCTGCATATGTGTGTGTGTGTAAATGTGTTTACTTGTGTGTGTATTTGAGTAAAAATGCTATAGCTGCCACACGCCGCACAGCTCGCTTTACATAATTCAGGTTATTGTTGTGGCTTTGATTCACTTTTTTGTTTTTAAATTTTTTTGTTGCTTTACTTGTCACAGCGCACTGCAATAATTCCCAACATAAATGAGAATTCATTGTACCATGGGGTAAAATAATGCAACAGCGCACAACAACAATGTTGTATAATAATAAAGAATGCAAAATAAAGAGAAGCGCAAATCAAGCGAGCGGCATAAGCAAAGCTCAGCAGCGGGTCCTTGGCGGCAAATGAAAGATGCTGCTGCATTGTTTATTATGCAATGTGGTAAATAAGTGTGTCTGTGTACAGAAATGTGTGTATGTATATTGTTAATGTTAAAGTTTTGGTTAATGTTAGCTTTTACGTTAACGTAAGGTTAAGAGTTAAGTTATGGTTATAATTGCGGTTAAATTTATGGTTATTGTATTGGTTATATTTAAAGTTAAAGTTATGGTTCAAGTTAAAGTTGTGGTTATGTTTTAGGCTTAGGGTCGCTTTCTCAATATCTGATTAACTCTGATATTTCATTTAAGTTCTGGTTAAAAAAAAGGTTCTTTACCAAAAGAAGAAGTCTTAGCTAACCAGACACTGAGAAAACGATGCTAAATTTTAAGGTTAAAGGTAAACAATAGCCAACTCATTTATACCTTAAAAACAACGAAAAATTATCCTTACACTTTTTATATCAAATCATTATGGCCTTGTAAAAATCAGAAATTTTCAACGCCGACAGGTTTCCACATTGAAATATTGATTTATTAGCTCGAACTTGCCACTATTCTAACGGTCAGTGTGTTTAGTGTGCGGAAAGTCTCAGCAAAAGTTGCAACGCCTACAGTTACATAGCTATACAGTTAAATATACTATATATGCATATTATATTCGCACACATGCGTCTATTATCCACCACAAGGCCATTCAAAATTTTGTTTTGGGGGATTTAGTGCAACATGAGTGCCGTGTCAACGCATGCGAACTAAGCTGCAGTTAAAGCACCAAAACTGCAACAGCAACAGCAACAACAATAACAATATTGACAGCAAATTCAGCAAAATTAACCATTTTCGGTTATTTTGCTTAGTGTTATTGTGCGAACTGTTTTGTTATTGTTGTTGTGGTTGTTGTTATTTTTGGTGTCTATGTTTGCTTTTCAGCCGTCGCCATCGAAGTTGCCACACTAGACAAAGTTTATGCAGTGGCAGCAGCAGAGCACACACACACACACACACAGGCCGACCAATGGCTGCAATGTCACGCACACATTCATCGCTGCTCTCGCACAGTTCGTGTATGAAATATGCATGTGAATTCGTCGGTACTGTGCTTTTGTGTGTTCTGCGTGCGTGTACGTGTGGGTGTGCGACTGTCGTTGCCGCTGCCTAAATAGGATTAAAGTCAAATCCTCAACTGTCCACACATAATTTTATTATTATTTTATAAGCTAGTGAAATTTTTGTGCAACAGCCGAGCGCAAAGTGCAGACAAATATACATAATACATACATATGTACATATATGCATTTGCATATCCATTAATGTGTATGTGTGAATACATGCGTGACTATGTCAGAGCAGAAATAATCTGTTATTTGCGTAAATTTAAAGTTTTGCATAGCTTTGCTGCTCTGAAATTGTTGTTGCTTCTTTGAGATTTTAGCGCATATTAAATTCTTGCAAGACTGCTTGCTAATCGAATGAGTTACGAAAATGTCTGAGTGAGTTTTAACAGCAATATTGAATGAGTTTTAAGCTAATTTTTTAGTTACAAGTTAAATTGTTTACCAAAATTTCAAAATTTATTTAATGAAATATTTTTTTTTTGTGGAAGAAATTTAATTTTAGTAATATAATTAATTTTTTTTAAGTTTAAAGTAAATCAAAACTGTGTGGTATCAATATCATTATTTAATATCAATATTGGGAAATGTAAAATATTGGTCGGTCGAAAAAGTCTTTTCGTATTTCTAATCAAACTTCAACTTATTTTTTTATTTTTATAATGAACTTTAACGCATCAAATATGTACCATTTTGGTCGACCACTTTTTGCGATTTTTGCGTTGGAGACATTCCATCGTTGTAAAACTTTTCTATTTCTCGGCAAAAACATGTGACAAGTAATTTTCCCCAGGCTGCTCTTGAAGCCAACTTTACTCCACTAAGGGAGTTCTGCATTGATCGAAACAAACAGTAGACCGATGGTGCAAGATCAGTGCAATAGGTGGATGCAACAAAACTTCCCAGCCAAGCTTTCCCAGTTTTTGCCGAGTCATCAAAGATGTGTGTCTAGTGTTTAGCGTTGTCTTGATAAAAGACGAATCCCTTTCTCTTGATCAGATCTGGCAGTTTTTTCGATTGCATGCTTTAATTTCATCAGTTGTTGACAATAAAATGTAGAATCAATCGTTCGACAGGCCGGAGCAGCTCATAGTGAATGATTCCTTTTCAATTCCACCAAACACTCAGCATAACCTTCCTAGGCGTCAATCCTGGCTTTGCGACCATTTTTTGAGCTTCACCACGCTTGGACCAAGATCTTTTTCGCTCATTATTGCCATATTTGATCCATTTTTCGTCTCCTGTTATCAATCGGTCCATAATATTTTTCACAGAGAATTCATGTTGTACCCAAGCATCGAGCTTCTTTTTGTAACCAGCCTTTTTTAAATGGTTCAACACCATTTTATGATGAATGCTAAGTTCCTTAGCGATGTTATGGCTGCTACCGTGACGGTCCTGGTCAATCTTTTCCATAAATTCATCGACTATTTCAACGATAGGTCAATCGGAGCGAGCTGCGTCTTTCACATCGAAATTTCCAGATCGGAAGCAAGCGAATCATTGTTGAATTTATACAGCATCGTCTCCGTAAACTCACGAATTTGACTGGTGGCTTGAGTGGCATTCTTCCCTTTCTTTATACAAAAATTTCAAAATGTAGCGAATTTCTTCATTATTTTCACACATTTTTGAACAGCAGTACTTTTTTTTCATTTTCCCCGAGTTTAATTATTTTTTGGTTGAATGAAGCTTAAAATCTCACCTTTCCAACACTGTTTGCATGACACAATGTTATTGGCAGCACTGGAGATAGACGACTGCAACAACATCTATTGATAAAATACGAAAAGATTTTTTCGACAACCCTATACATAGCTGCCATACTGACTGCCAAACTGACTGATCAAAATCAATGATTGTAAGGGAAACTTTTTTATTTGACAAGATATCTTTACGAAATTTTGCATGGAATATTATCCAAGTCCACCTTTCAATACCCCAAAAATACAAACTGACCGAACATATTCAAAATAAATATGATTTTATACACTCTTGGGCTTTAAGAAATGTACGTGTGAAGGGTATTATACCTTCGATGCAACCAAAGTTGAGATTTTTATTTATTTTTGTTTTTTTGCTGCTCTCGCTTCGAAAAAACTCAAATCTGCAATACATTTGCAATCTAATAGCTTTTACGAACAGCATTCCCACACTAAAATTTTCAAAAAAAAATTATATAAAAAATCTACGCATGTTAATCTGATATTTAGTTGCCACAAACGAAAAGCGACAGCTGACACCATTTGCGCCACGCTGAAGGCCGTCGGTGAGGGTTGCTTGGTGGTCGTCGAAGCAATTGAAGTTAAATTCAGCACACATTAAATCGAAATTCTTCTACCAATCGGTTAAATGTTATTGCCTTGACTGTTACTATTTGTGAACCTTAATTTTGTTGTTGTTGTGGTAATGTGTTAACGATTGTAATTCAAGCGCTTGGTCGCTTGCAAACTTCACTTTTGTACGAGAGCATCATTCACTTGAAATCGCAACCGTTTTTTCCCCCCCGAGGCCTTTTGTTACATTTAGATATATATAAAATTCTTATCAGATCATTGCCACATTTAAGCGACTGCAGAAACAGCAACAAAATATCAAATGAATTGTAAAAGCAACGAGCAATTTCAACAACAATAAAAATCATTAGAGGCCACACGTCTGCAATGGCATGTTGACCGGTCGAGACCGGGTTGCGGCGCGCAGTGGCAAGTGTCAGCCAGTCAAGCGCGGGGAGGGGTACAGCCAACCAGCACAGATTCAGTGGGTATCTACCATCTATCGCCCGCCACTTGCGCCGGAAGTGGCACACAAATCTGCTCTAATGCCCGATTTTGTCGCTAGCATTAACCTTGGCAACTTTTGCTCTATCTTTGTTGACTGCCGTCGTTATCAGCTCAACAGTCAGACATCCGAGCTATGTACGAGAAGAAGAAGAAGAAACCCCACAACCACAAAGTAGTTAAAGGGAGCGGCCCACAACAACAGGCAGACCTAACAAAAGTCAACATTTTCGGGCTTTCGGTTGTCTTATCAGCGGCGACAAATCTAAATCTTGCGCCGGCAGCGCACTCGCTCGCTCGCTCGTGGTGGTAATCCGACACCAGCAGCGAAGGAAAATGCGCGTTTATTTTACTTTATGATTTTTTGTTTGGCTTTTCGCCGCGGAAATGTGTTCACAGCCGTTGCGTTGGTTGTGGCCGCTGCTGTTGCGCCTTCAAACTTGCCAGTCGTGTTTGCACGCGTGCATGTGTGTGTACGCCTATCGCTGCCAACGGTTGCTGTGCAAAATTTCGCAGAAAAAGTGTCAATATCAGGCGCGTAGAGCCCACAAAATAGTTGCGTGTTGTTGCGTGGCCTGTGTCAAAACGAGCGTTCGATCAACCCACCAGCGCGACCCGTTAACCCGTGCAACTTTGTGACTATGTTTCCGCGACTTTTCCCCTCTGTCATTCGCCGTCGTTGCGGTCAACTTTGGTGTGCGCTTTGGTTGCCCAGCGAAGCGGCTTATCTGCATCTGATGGATAGCCGGCTGCCTGCCTGCCTGCCTCAGTGGATGAATAGATGGATGGTTGTTTGGTTGTGAGTGACAGGGCTTTTGTGTGGCCCGAATTCGGCTGCTGTGTGGAAGATTGTGCTGAGCTATTTGCCGTGCGTTCGCTGTGCGTTTCGTCGGCTGCGGTTTGTGTCACGCCAGCAACGCTTCTGAAATAACGGCCAGTTTTGCCGCTGGTCTTTCAATGTCACTTTGTTGTTGCACGCAGCATACAACACCGTTATCGTGCGGCTGGTGTGTCGTTGAAGTGTCGCTGATGCGTCAAGTTGTATTGATGTCGTCAAGTAATATTGATGACATTGTTGGGCTTGGAGTGAGTGTAAGGAGTTGATTGGAAGCAGTGGGTGCCTTGCAGTTTGTTTGATATTTAAGAACTTTAAAGCAAGTCGTTGCGTTTTTAAAGTGGTTCTGATATTTTTATCCAATTTTGTTTTTAGGTCTTAAGCTTTCACGTGGTCACCAGTTTTGAGTTATAAAAAGTCTTGCTTGGTCTTGCTTGAGATCTGAGACAGCCATCTTTTGTTTATCAATAATGCTTGAGAAGAGTCTTAGAAACCTTAAAGAGTCCCCAGGGAAGATTAACTAGTTGTTTACTGCTCAGTCAATACCGATTTGTTTATACTTTAAGTCGTGTTCGTTTGCGATTTTTGTTTTAAGTGTGGCATTACACGTTTCGTAGTGCGTAATTCTTAAGAAATTGTACTATTTTCTTAATTTCGAGAATGAGTTAGAAGACTTTCGACAATTTTGAAGAACACTTATTCGTAAACGAAGTTTAAGATCTGAGGATCTGAATCCTGATTTGAGTTATTTTTTGTAACAAACAATTCTGAGGGGATTCCGTGAAGAATTGACTAAGGATTTAACGAAAATATTTTTCTTCCACTAAAAAAATTATATTTTTTCACTAAAATATTTTTTGCAAGAAAAAATAATTTTTATTTTTATTATTTTTAATTTTTTACAATTTTTTTTATAATTTTTTCACTACAAATTCTGTAAAAAAAAATTTTTTTTACTAAATTTATTTTTTATTAATGATAAAAATCTGATTTCCAAAATTACTTCACTAATTTTATTCTTAATTTTTTAAACATTTTCCATTGTCAATAAATTCAAGCCGAGCTTGAAGACTTGTTGCTAAGCTTCGCTTACAAAAACTTACAAAAATGTCGAGGTCAAAAATTGCGGAAATTCGTGTGTTGTAAAAAGATAGTTCAATCAACTGAAGTTATTAATTTTATATGGAAGTTTAATGTTAAAAACCGTTAAAAATAAAGAAAAATGTGAATTTAAGCATGAAATCGACTAGTCAGGCCACTTAACGGCTTATTTCAATGAGATTTCAATGTCAAACTGATAAATTAAGAATTGTTGAATAAATTATTGTTATTTTTTATTATTAATGATTTTTTTATTATTTATAATTTATTCTTAATTTTATTTTTTATTATTTTTTATTTATTTATATTTTTTTTTTTTTTTTTAATTTTTTTCTAATGGTATTTTTTAAATATTTTTTTATTACTTTTATATATGGATTTATTTTTTTATATGTATATTAATCTTTTATTTAATATTTTTTTATGTTTGTTCAGTTTAGGTCTTTTTTTACTTTTTTCTCTCCCTTGCTATTTTTTTCTAATTTTTTTTTTAATAAAAGGAGGTTTTAAATATGCAATCACTTAGTGGCTTATTGGAAGGAGATTTCAATGTCAAAGTGATAAATAAGAATTTTTAAATAAATTATTCTTTTCCTTTGTTATTATTTTTTATAGTTTTTTTAAGTTTAATTTTTTTTTTTCATTTATATATTTTTTTTTAGTTTTTAATTATTTTTTTTTTTAATTTAATTTTTTAATTTATATTTTTTTCAATTTTTTATATTTTTCAGTTAAAGTTTTTTTATTTATTTTTTTTTTTATTTTTTTTTATTTTTAATATTTTTTTATTTATTTATTCCTTTGTTTTTTTTTTTTGTAATAAATCATACACATGTGCGGCTTTGACCGAAAGCGCCGGCAATCACTCAAGGCAACGCTTGAGAGTGTGCGAGCTCAAGCTTGCGAAATCATAATAGCGGCGGCAACTCTGACAAGCTGCTGACCCGACCCCCTGTGCGGGCTGTAACAATGCGCCGCATGCAGCGTGGAAATAAAACGGCATTTCATGTTATAACAAGTCAAAATAACTTAAGTGTTGGCAACAACCAGCAAGTTTTGAAACAAAAAACTCAAAACACCGTCACTCGCAAAGTCCCAGTCAATTCAACGCACCGCTGCGCCGTCTTTTCGTGCAGTAGAATGTGATTTTGATTAATTAATTACACATTGGCAGTTTGTTACACGCGTTTGAGAGTTGCGCAGCGCCCGCAACAACCAACAACTTTGTTGTGCGCAATTGTTGTTGCGCCACGCTCAGCGCTACGCCGTCTGGCCATAAACCACGGCCGTAAAAGTAACCAAAACAAAAGTAAACCGAAAAGCATGTGTGTGCATATGTTTGTATGTGTGTTTAAAAATCAAAAGTGCCTTTTGCATATCTCCGAAATGCCGCTAATGGCTGTGCCACAACATTAATACTCAGGTGTTGAGCTAATTTGACGCTTTTTATGTTTATCGATCAGCGTTAAGATTGTAGGCTAAAAGCTAAAGTCTGTCTTCATTTGACAATTTAACTGCATTTACTGCCTTTTTGGTTCGTTTTTTGTATTTTATTTTAATTTTTATTTTTTTGTTTTTTTGTAAGTTTTGTTCTTTACATTGGTTTTGTATAAGTGCCGCCGCGCTGTGTCTCTTGCGCCCTCTTGTGTCTTTTTGATGGACTGGCTTTTATTTGCTTGATTTATTTTTCATTCGCCGGTTTAATGCGCAACAAATGGGAAATAAATGTCGTAAGAATGATATATGAGGTCGCATTAAATGCTAAACTTTGTTGCTCTATATGAAGTGATCTTATGAATTTAGTGGAAGACATTAAAACTGTAACGGTAAAGAGTCTTTTTTTTGTAATTTCTGTTTCCTAAAACTAATTTGTAACATAGATCTGAGAAAAATAATTAAATTTTTGTATTAGGTTTTTTTTCTTGAATAGATATCATAAAATAGTATGTTTGAGTGTTTTCGGTAAAACTATTCTTAAGGTTT
>JAPZAG010000100.1:0-13859 GCA_027475135.1 Bactrocera correcta | reverse complement strand
GCAGCAAAGGCCAAGCAACAAAGTGCGAGCAACAAAGGCAAAGCAGCACGGATAAGCAGCACAGGCCAAGCAGAAGTGAGCGACAGCAAGAAAGCCAAACAGTGTAGTGAGAGCAGCAAAGGAAGCAGCAAAGGCAGAGCGGCACAGGCAAGCAGCATAGGCAAAGCAGAACAGGCCAAGTGAGAGCGGCATAGGCAAGCAGCATAGGCAAAGCAGCAAAGGCAAGGCAGCGCAGCAGCCATCCCAGAAAGACAGTAACCCCGTGAACAACGTGAAAGGGTTCAGCTGATCAATCATACAAGTGCTGGTGAATTCTTATTTTGTATTTATATTTGATCAAAATAAAGCAATTAGCACCAATAAACTTTGTTTGTGTACATAGTCAAAGACTAAGCGTGCAAGTGCATTGGGCCGATTACCCAGCAAGCACATACTAAATAAATTCGGAAAAATATTTTGAGAAAATAGTTTACTAAATTTATTTATTTTGTTTGTGCCTTCGAAAATTCACGTCTTATAAAGAAACAACGCACTGCCTATCATCAACTAATTTGTAGTCTGTCCGTGATTGGTTCGATAACTTTTGAACTTTTGCAACATATTTGCAAATATTTTTTTCAATTTTAATTTCAAGTTTTAGATCCGATTTTGTGCAACATTTTTGCAGTTCCGGTTCAATTTTCGGAAACAATGGAATCCGTCAGAGCCTTTACCACAGCTGCAGACGCTCTACTGGAGTTTGAGGAGTCTTTTACTCCAACAGCAAACAACCAAAGTGCCTACTCTCTTGAAGTTCAACAAGGTGAACTGAAATCTCTGTGGGCAGACGTAAAGTCTGAACACAAGTTGTGTTTGTCAAAAGTGGATCCTTCGGACACAAGCTCAATTGACGACATTAAGCTTAAATATACGAGCTGTTACCACGCCTATGTGTGTTGCGCGGCCTTGATGGGCGAACGTATGCACAACCTCACCGCGTTCAACCAAAGCCCTACTTCGAATTCGACAGTGATTCAACCTGAACGGTTACAACAAACTGTAGAACCCGTGAGGTATTCTATGAATTTACCGCCATGTGATACCGAAATATTTCATGGCGATGTTTTACAATGGCCCTCATTTAGGGATTTATTTGCCGCTATATATGGGAATAACCCAAGGCTATCTCCGGTAGAAAAGTTATTCCATCTTAACCAAAAAACGCGAGGTGAAGCAAAAGCTATTGTTTCGAAAGCGCCACTGACGAATGACGGATTCGCTTTGGCTTGGAATAATTTGTTGTGTAGATATGAAAACAAGCGAGTGCTTGTCAACACACAATTGAATTTATTGTTCAAGCTCCCGCACATCTCAACAGAATCTGAGACCGAACTCAGAAATTTACAGCGGGAGATTAATAGCTGCATTTCAGCTTTACAAATACATGGCATCAATACAGATAGCTGGGATGCCATATTTACGTACTTGTGTTCTATCCGACTACCGGACTATACACTGTCGCTTTGGGAACAATCTCTGGATTCGGATTCAGAGATCCCAAAATGGGTTGAGTTAGACAAGTTTCTAACCAAACGGGTTAAAACGCTTGAGAGAGTATCAAACCTCAAAGGCGAGTTGAGTACTCAACCTAATATTAAGTCGGCTGATGGTGAAGATCGGATACCAACCTTGCAGTCAAGGATTGGATCTAAACCCATCAATGCCCATCACGCCAAGACAAACAATATGAAATGTAAACTGTGCTCATCTCAATCACACATTTTGAAAACTTGTCAAAGATTCGTTGAGATGCAGCCTAATGCACGGTTAAATGCTGTCAGAAAACTCCACGTCTGCCTTAACTGTTTATCGGACTCACATGAAGTCAAAAATTGCAAAAGTATGTTTAATTGTAATAAATGTAAACAGAGGCATCACTCTATGATTCACCGGGATCAGAGTGAGGGAATAGCTCAGATATCTGACAGCACTGACACTACTGAGATTTCTACTAAATCTCATGTGGCCTCTATTAAGGCCAATATTTCAAATGTGCCTACGAGTCGAAGCATGCTCTTAGGTACAGCCATGGTGACCATATGTCACAACGAGAGCACCTTCACTGTCAGAGCCCTGATTGATTCGGGATCTGAAGCCACCTTCGTAAGCAATAGTCTGCAAAAACGCTTACATCTGGCAACCAAAAAGGTCAGCGCGCGAGTTTCAGGATTGAATAATACCGTATCAGGACAAGTTCAATCGGTATGCTCGATCACAATTGGCTCGCCCCGTAACAAAGGTTTTACTAGAAGCGGAAGCTTTGGTACTGCCAAAATTGACTGGACTGCTTCCATCCAGATCAATTAACTCTTCAATTTTAAAAAGGCTACCTAATATCCCCTTAGCGGATAATAATTTCTATACGAGTCAAAGGGTTGACTTGTTGATCGGAGCAGATCTTTACCCGAAAATTATACTAAATGGGGTAAAATTGAAAATTTTCGGATCCCTTGCTGCACAACGAACAGTGTTTGGTTGGATTATAACAGGTTCCGTTCCCTCCGAAGAAAGGAAGATAAATGGCAAAGGCGACGGACAAAATTCAGTAATAACTAAACAACAAACACAAAACAATTTTTGTAGTATAATAGATACTAATTATATATTTATACAACAGAAACAACATTGGCAGCATCAACAGCGGCACCAGCTACAACAGGATCAAACTACCGATGATGGCGAAACAAATGATGCGACCGTCTTATCGCATCACACCGATACGCATTGTGGCGTCGGTGGGCCGACACTGCATGCAGCAGCGCTATCTCTGTCAGCAACAGCCGTAAGCAGCACACCGCCGAGCAGCGCTGAAGCGGCAAATACCAACAATTTCGGTTACTACACGGGCGCCGCTGAAACGGTGACAGCAACGGCTGTCACAGCTGCAACGCAGCGACATACTGTCGCAGCAACGCCACCACTACCACCCCCGTCACAAACGTTTCCGCCATCATCAGCTGTGGCGGCCTCATCAGCAACAGTGCACTATTCACCACCACACCAGCAACTGCAACACTATGCCACGAGCAACACAGCGGCGGCATTGTCGGATGCCTTTCACCACAAGCAGATGCAGCTACAGCTACAACAACAATACGAGCAACCTTATCCACTGCAAACAGCCTATTATCACCAGCAACAGCAGGCGCCGCAGTCGCAATCGCAGCAAGAAGACCAATCAGCAACGTATGTGACGTCGCAACAGCCGCCTATACAATACCTACATGCGGCGGCCACAACAACAACAGTAAATGAACATGCAGCGCGCAGCAACAGACACGCAACGCAGTCGACAGCCACACACAACACAACGAACACATCACAAGCAGTAAAAACAACTCAGCAGCAGCAACCTGCAGCAATGGCGCACGCATTGACACACGCCACACAGCAACAACAACAACCGTGTCAACGGACGCAAAGCTCTGACCAACGAGGCCTCTCCCGCATACCACATGCCCAAGATCGAGCCAGACTCGAGTCGTCTCGCCGACTTCGGCATGCTGGTAACTTCCTCTCGGATCGGCGGCATGGCAATGATCGACTGAGACTCGATTCGTGTCAGCGACATTGCCCGGACCGAACCAGACTCGATTCGTCTCGTCGGCCACCCCATCCGAAGCGAAGGCGTGGACGAAACGCTCGACGTCAAGCAGATGCACGCCATACTCTTATCATCAAGGAAAGGTACGCAACACTACCTTGGCAGCAAAGACTGCCGGCGTCATATAACATCGGCACAATAAAGTGCACTGGCTGCCAACGCCTCTCACATTCACCACCTACTCAGGATCGAGTTAGACTCGATTCGTCTCGCCGACCTCGGAAGGTGGTGACTTCTATGCAGATTGGCGGCATGGCAATGACCGACTGAGATTCGATTCATCTCAGCGGCATTTCCCGGACCGAACTAGACTCGATTCGTCTCGTCGGCCACCCCATCTGCAAAGAAGACGTGGAAGAAGAAGTGCAGGAGCCAGTTAGTTAAGTTAGTTTTAAGTAATTAATTGTAAACTGCATTTGCAGTAATACTGCAAGGCGGGGAGAATGTTGACGCCGCCCCCGCCCAATTTCTTTTGCCACGTCTGTATCGGCAGATTAATCTTTTCTTTTTCTCTTTTTCGAACTTTTTTCGAAGTATTAATTCGCGCGCAACTAAACACTTACTAAAAGTTGCGCGCTCTCTCTCCTTTTGCGACTGCTTGGCGATACAGACGTGGTAAGTGTGGTTCCAATTTATTTATAATTAAATATATGTATTATAAGAAACCTTTGTTTTTTATTTAATATTTCTGTGGAATAATTGCGCCGACCGTTTCCCCACGGCCAACCACATCATCGGAACGAGCTAGCACCGTGCTCCACCACCCGAATTATCAATTAGTTTAACATATTTAAGTTCGTTAACCTTCTTTAACGTAATGAAGGTGATATAAGGCCATGGCGGCATAACGACAGTGCATTTAGAAGAATTCCGTAATCTTATATTTAGGTATAAAGTCGATTTTGTTGCACATACACATTTAGCAATCGACATCGAAATGCTTCAAATCATTAGTTTAACATATTTAAGTTAGTTAACCTTCTTTACCGTAATGAAGGTGATATAAAGCCATGACGGCATAACGAGAGTGCATTTAGAAGACTTTCGTAATCTTATATTTAGGTATAAAGTCGATTTTGTTGTATATACGCATCTAGCAATCGATATCGAAATGCTTCAAATCATTAGTTTAACATATTTAAGTTAATTAACCTTCTTTAACGTATTGAAGTTGATGCG
The DNA here is from genome assembly GCA_027475135.1 of Bactrocera correcta. Classification (NCBI taxonomy): domain Eukaryota; kingdom Metazoa; phylum Arthropoda; class Insecta; order Diptera; family Tephritidae; genus Bactrocera; species Bactrocera correcta. The sequence goes on along the minus strand of JAPZAG010000100.1, from coordinate 9,037 downwards.
CAGCATAACGACAGTGCATTTAGAAGAATTCCGTAATCTTATATTTATGTATAAAGTCGATTTTCTTGTATATACACATTTAGCAATCAATATTGAAATGCTTCAAATCATTCGTTTAACATACTTAAGTTCGTTAACCTTCTTTAACGTAATTAAGGTGATAAAAAGCCATGGCGGCATAACGACAGTGCATTTAGAAGAATTCCGTAATCTTATATTTAGGTATAAAGTCGATTTTCTTGTATATACACATTTAGCAATCGATATTGAAATGCTTCAAATCATTAGTTTAACATATTTAAGTTAATAAACCTTCTTTAATGAACGGAAGTTGGCTTAAAGCCATGGCGGCATAACGGCAGTGCATTTAGAAGAATTCCGTAATCTTATATTTATGTATAAAGTTGATTTGGTTGTATATACACATTTAGCTATCGATATCGAAATGCTTCAAATCAATAGTTTAACATATTTAAGTTAATTAGCCTTCTTTAACGTAATGAAGGTGACATAAAGACATGGCAGCTTAACGACAGTACATTTGGAAGAATTCCATAGTCTTATATTTGGGTATAAAGTCGATTTTCTTTTATATATGCATTAAGCAATCGATATCGAAATGCTTCAAATACCTTGTTTAACATATTTAAGTTAATAAACCTTCTTTAATGAACTGAAGTTGACAGAAAGCCATAACGGCACTGCATCTGGAAGAATTCCGTAGTCTTATATTTAGGTATAAAGTCGATTTTGTTGTATATACGCATCTAGCAATCGATATCGAAATGCTTCAAATCATTAGTTTAACATATTTAAGTTAATTAACCTTCTTTAACATAATGAAGGTGATAAAAAGCCATGGCGGCATAACGACAGTGCATTTAGAAGAATTCCGTAATCTTATATTTATGCATAAAGTCGATTTTCTTGTATATACACATTTAGCAATCGATATCGAAATGCTTCAAATCATTAGTTTAACATATTTAAGTTCGTTAACCTTCTTTAACGTAATGGGGGTGATATAAAGCCATGGCGGCATAACGACAGTAGATTTGGAAGAATTCCCGTAATCTTATATTTAGGTATAAGGTCGATTTTGTTTTATTTACACATTTAGCAATCGATATCGAGATGCTTCAAATCATTAGTTTAAAATATTTAAGTTAATTAACCTAATTTTTCTTACTGAAGTTTACGTAAAGCCATAACGGTATAACGGCGATTCATTTGGAAGAATTCCGTTATCGTATATTTATGTATAAAGTCGATTGTCTTGTATATATACATTTCGCAATCGATATGGAAATGCTTCAGATAACTGGTTTAACATATTTAAGTTAATAAACCTCCTTTAGCGAACTGAAGTTGACATAAAGCCATAACGGCACTGCATCTGGAAGAATTCCGTAGTCTTATATTTAGGTATAAATTCGATTTTCTTGTATATACACATTTTGCAATCGATATCGAAATGCTTCAAATCACTGGTTTAGCATATTTAAGTTAATTAACCTTCTTTAACGTATTGAAGTTTACATAAAGCCATAACGGCTTACATACACATATAGCAATCGGTATCGAAATGCTTCAAATCATTAGTTTAACATATTTAAGTTAGTTAATCTTCTTTAACGTAATGAAGGTGATATAAAGCCATGGCGGTATAACGGCAGTGCATTTAAAAGAATTCCGTTATCGTATATTTATGTATAAAGTCGATTTTGTTGTATATACACATTTAGCAATCGGTATCGAAATGCTTCAAATCATTAGTTTAACATATTTAAGTTAATAAACCTTATTTAACGAACGGAAGTTGGCTTAAAGCCATGGCGGCATAACGGCAGTGCATTTAGAAAAATTCCGTAATCTTATATTTATGTATAAAGTCGATTTTCTTGTATATACACATTTAGCTATCGATATCGAAAGGCATCAAATAACTGGTTTCGCATATTTAAGTTAATTAACCTTCTTTATCTTACTGAAGTTTACATAAAGCAATAACGGCATAACGGCGGTATATCTATATGAATTCCTTTATCTTATATTTAGGTATAAAGTCGTCTTTGTTGTACATACACATTTAGCAATCGATATCGAAATGTTTCAAATCATAAGTTTAACATATTTAAGTTAGTTAACCTTCTTTACCGTAATGAAGGTGATATAAAGCCATGGCGGCATAACGACAGTGCATTTAGAAGAATTCCGTAATCTTATATTTAGATATAAAGTCGATTTTGTTGTATATACGCATCTAGCAATCGATATCGAAGTGCTTCAAATCATTAGTTTAACATATTTAAGTTAATTAACCTTCTTTAACGTATTGAAGTTGATATAAAGCCATGGCGGCATAACGACAGTAGATTTGGAAGAATTCCGTAATCTTATATTTAGATATAAAGTCGATTTTGTTGTATATACGCATCGAGCAATCGATATCGAAGTGCTTCAAATCATAAGTTTAACATATTTAAGTTAATTAACCTTCTTTATCCTACTGAAGTTTACATAACGCCAAAACGGTATAACAGCAGTGCATTTGTAAGAATTCCGTAATCTCATATTTAGGTATAAAGTCGATTTTCTTGTATATACACATTTAGTTTTCGATATCGAAATGCTTCAAATCATTCGTTTAACATATTTAAGTTAGTTAACCTTCTTTAACGTAATGAAGGTGATATAGAGCCATGGCTGCATAACGACAGTGCATTTAGAAGAATTCCGTAATCTTATATTTAGGTATAAAGCCGATTTTGTTGTACATACACATTTAGCAATCGATATCGAAATGCTTCAAATCATTAGTTTAACATATTTAAGTTAGTTAACCTTCTTTACCGTAATGAAGGTGATATAAAGCCATGGCGGCATAACGACAGTGCATTTAGAAGAATTCCGTAATCTTATATTTAGGTATAAAGTCGATTTTCTTGTATATACGTATTTAGTTTTCGATATCGAAATGCTTCAAATCATTCGTTTAACATATTTAAGTTAGTTAACCTTCTTTAACGTAATGAAGGTGATATAGAGCCATGGCGGCATAACGACAGTGCATTTAGAAGAATTCCGTAATCTTATATTTAGATATAAAGTCGATTTTGTTGTATATACGCATCGAGCAATCGATATCGAAGTGCTTCAAATCATAAGTTTAACATATTTAAGTTAATTAACCTTCTTTAACGTATTGAAGTGGATATAAAGCCATGGCGGCATAACGACAGTGCATTTAAAAGAATTCCGTAATCTTATATTTAGGTATAAATTCGATTTTGTTGTATATACACATTTAGCAATCGATATCGAAATGCTTTAAATCATTAGTTTAACATTTTTAAGTTAATTAACCTTCTTTATCCTACTGAAGTTTACATAAAGCCAAAACGGTATAACAGCAGTGCATTTGGAAGAATTCCGTAATCTTATATTTAGGTACAAAGTCGATTTTCTTGTATATACGTATTTAGTTTTCGATATCGAAATGCTTCAAATCATTCGTTTAACATATTTAAGTTAGTTAACCTTCTTTAACGTAATGAAGGTGATATAGAGCCATGGCGGCATAACGACAGTGCATTTAGAAGAATTCCGTAATCTTATATTTAGGTATAAAGCCGATTTTGTTGTACATACACATTTAGCAATCGATATCGAAATGCTTCAAATCATTCGTTTAACATATTTAAGTTAGTTAACCTTCTTTAACGTAATGAAGGTGATATAAAGCCATGGCGGCATAACGACAGTGCATTTAGAAGAATACCGTAATCTTATATTTAGGTATAAAGTCGATTTTGTTGTACATACACATTTAGCAATCGATATCGAAATGCTTCAAATCATTAGTTTAACATATTTAAGTTAGTTAACCTTCTTTAACGTAATGAAGGTGATATAAAGCCATGGCGGCGTAACGGCAGTGCATTTAGAAGAATTCCGTTATCGTATATTTATGTATAAAGTCGATTTTGTTGTATATACACATTAAGCAATCGATATCGAAATGCTTCAAATCATTAGTTTAACATATTTAAGTAAATTAACCTTCGTTATCTTACTGAAGTTTACATAAAGCCAAAATGGTATAACGCCTGTGCATTTGGAAGAATTCCGTAAACTTATATTTAGGTAAAAAGTCGATTTTCTTGTATATACACATTTAGCTATCGATATCGAAATGCTTCAAATCATTCGTTTAACATATTTAAGTTCGTTAACCTTCTTTAACGTAATGAAGGTGATATAAAGCCATGGCGGCATAACGACAGTGCATTTAGAAGAATTCCGTAATCTTATATTTATGTATAAAGTCGATTTTCTTGTATATACACATTTAGCAATCGATATTGAAATGCTTCAAATCATTAGTTTAACATATTTAAGTTCGTTAACCTTCTTTAACGTTATGAAGGTGGTATAAAGCCATGGCGGCATAACGACAGTGCATTTAGAAGAATTCCGTAATCTTATATTTAAGTATAAAGTTGATTTCCTTGTATATACACATTTAGCAATCTATATCGAAATGCTTCAAATCATTAGTTTAACATATTTAAGTTAGTAAACCTTCTTTAGCGAACGGAAGTTGGCTTAAAGCCATGGCGGCATAACGACAGTGCATTTGAAAGAATTCCGTAATCTTATATTTAGGTAAAAAGTCGATTTTCTTGTATATACACATTTAGCTATCGATATCGAAATGCTTCAAATCATTCGTTTAACATATTTAGGTTTGTTAAACTTCTTTAACTTAATGATGGTGATATAAAGCCATGGCGGCATAACGGCAGTGCATTTAGAAGAATTCCGTAATCTTATATTTAGGCACAAAGTCGATTTTCTTGTATATACACTTTTAGCTATCGATATCGAAATGCTTCAAATCATAAGCTTAACATATTAAGATAATAAACATGTTTTAGCATACTGAAGTCTACATAAAGCTTTAACGGTATAACGGCAGTGCATTTAGAAGAATTCCGTAATGTTATAATTTTATATTTAGGTATAAAGTCGATTTTCTTGTATATATACATTTCGCAATCGATATGGAAATGCTTCAGATAACTGGTTTAACATGTCTAAGTTAATAAACCTCCTTTAGCGAACTGAAGTTGACATAAAGCCATAACGGCACTGCATCTGGAAGAATTCCGTAAACTTATATTTAGGCATGAATTCGACTTTCTTGTAAATACACATTTTGCAATCGATATCGAAATGCTTCAAATAACTGGGTTAGCATATTTAAGTTAATTAACCTTCTTTATCTTACTCAAGCTTACATAAAGCCATCACGGCATAGCAGCAGTATATTTATAGGAATTCCGTTATCTTATATTTAAGTATAAAGTCGATTTTGTTGTACATACACATTTAGCAATCGATATCGAAATGCTTCAAATCATTAGTTTAACATATTTAAGTTAGTTAACCTTCTTTAACGTAATGAAGGTGATATAAAGCCATGGCGGCATAACGACAGTGCATTTAGAAGAATTCCGTAATCTTATATTTAAGTATAAAGTTGATTTCCTTGTATATACACATTTAGCAATCTATATCGAAATGCTTCAAATCATTAGTTTAACATATTTAAGTTATTTAACCTTATTTTTCTTACTGAAGTTTACGTAAAGCCATAACGGTATAACGGCGATGCATTTGGAAGAATTCCGTTATCGTATATTTATGTATAAAGTCGACTTTCTTGTATTTATACATTTCGCAATCGATATGAAAATGCTTCAGATAACTGGTTTAACATATTTAAGTTAATAAACCTCCTTTAGCGAACTGAAGTTGACATAAAGCCATAACGGCACTGCATCTGGAAGAATTCCGTAGTCTTATATTTAGGCATAGATTTGATTTTCTTGTATATACACATTTTGCAATCGATATCGAAATGCTTCAAATAACTGGTTTAGCATATTTAAGTTAATTAACCTTCTTTAACGTATTGAAGTTTACATAAAGCCATAACGGCATAACGGCATAACGGCAGTATATTTATATGAATTCCGTTATCTTATATTTAAGTATAAAGTCGATTTTGGTGTACATACACATTTAGCAATCGATATCGAAATGCTTCAAATCATTCGTTTAACATATTTAAGTTAGTTAACCTTCTTTAACGTAATGAAGGTGATATAGAGCCATGGCGGCATAACGACAGTGCATTTAGAAGAATTCCGTAATCTTATATTTAGGTATAAAGCCGATTTTGTTGTACATACACATTTAGCAATCGATATCGAAATGCTTCAAATCATTAGTTTAACATATTTAAGTTAGTTAACCTTCTTTACCGTAATGTAGGTGATATAAAGCCATGGCGGCATAACGACAGTGCATTTAGAAGAATTCCGTAATCTTATATTTAGGTATAAAGTCGATTTTGTTGTATATACGCATCTAGCAATCGATATCGAAATGCTTCAAATCATTAGTTTAACATATTTAAGTTAATTAACCTTCTTTAACGTATTGAAGTTGATATAAAGCCATGGCGGCATAACGACTGTAGATTTGGAAGAATTCCGTAATCTTATATTTAGGTATAAGGTCGATTTTTTTGTATATACACATTTAGCAATCGAAATCGAAATGCTTTAAATCATTAGTTTAACATATTTAAGTTAATTAACCTTCTTTATCCTACTGAAGTTTACATAAAGCCAAAACGGTATAACAGCAGTGCATTTGGAAGAATTCCGTAATCTTATATTTAGGTATAAAGTCGATTTTCTTGTATATACACATTTAGTTTTCGATATCGAAATGCTTCAAATCATTCGTTTAACATATTTAAGTTAGTTAACCTTCTTTAACGTAATGAAGGTGATATAGAGCCATGGCGGCATAACGGCAGTGCATTTAAAGAATTCCGTAATCTTATATTTAGGTATAAAGCCGATTTTGTTGTACATACACATTTAGCAATCGATATCGAAATGCATCAAATAACTGGTTAGCATATTTAAGTTAATTAACCGTCTTTATCTTACTGAAGTTTACATAAAGCAATAACGGCATAACGGCAGTATATTTATATGAATTCCGTTATCTTATATTTAGGTATAAAGTCGATTTTGTTGTACATACACATTTAGCAATCGATATCGGAATGCTTCAAATCATTAGTTTAACATATTTAAGTTAGTTAACCTTCTTTACCGTAATGGAGGTGATATAAAGCCATGGCGGCATAACGACAGTGCATTTAGAAGAATTCCGTAATCTTATATTTAGGTATAAAGTCAATTTTGTTGTATATAGGCATCTAGCAATCGATATCGAAATGCTTCAAATCATTAGTTTAACATATTTAAGTTAATTAACCTTCTTTAACATATTGAAGTTGATGTAAAGCCATGGCAGCAAAACGACAATACATTTAAAAGCATTCCGTAGTCTTATATTTAGGTACAAAGTCGATTTTCTTTTATATACACATTTAGATATCGATATCGAAATGCTTCAAATCATTCGTTTAACATATTTAAGTTAGTTAACCTTCTTTAACGTAATGAAGGTGATATAAAGCCATGGCGGCATAACGACAGTGCATTTAGAAGAATACCGTAATCTTATATTTAGGTATAAAGTCGATTTTGTTGTACATACACATTTAGCAATCGATATCGAAATGCTTCAAATCATTAGTTTAACATATTTAAGTAAATTAACCTTCGTTATCTTACTGAAGTTTACATAAAGCCAAAATGGTATAACGCCAAAGAATTTGGAAGAATTCCGTAAACTTATTTTTAGGTAAAAAGTCGATTTTCTTGTATATACACATTTAGCTATCGATATCGAAATGCTTCAAATCATTCGTTTAACATATTTAAGTTCGTTAACCTTCTTTAACGTAATGAAGGTGATATAAAGCCATGGCGGCATAACGACAGTGCATTTAGAAGAATTCCGTAATCTTATAGTTATGTATAAAGTCGATTTTCTTGTATATACACATTTAGCAATCGATATTGAAATGCTTCAAATCATTAGTTTAACATATTTAAGTTCGTTAACCTTCTTTAACGTTATGAAGGTGGTATAAAGCCATGGCGGCATAACGACAGTGCATTTAGAAGAATTCCGTAATCTTATATTTAAGTATAAAGTTGATTTCCTTGTATATACACATTTAGCAATCTATTTCGAAATGCTTCAAATCATTAGTTTAACATATTTAAGTTAGTAAACCTTCTTTAGCGAAAGGAAGTTGGCTTAAAGCCATGGCGGCATAACGACAGTGCATTTGAAAGAATTCCGTAATCTTATATTTAGGTAAAAAGTCGATTTTCTTGTATATACACATTTAGCTATCGATATCGAAATGCTTCAAATCATTCGTTTAACATATTTAGGTTTGTTAAACTTCTTTAACTTAATGATGGTGATATAAAGCCATGGCGGCATAACGGCAGTGCATTTAGAAGAATTCCGTAATCTTATATTTAGGCACAAAGTCGATTTTCTTGTATATACACTTTTAGCTATCGATATCGAAATGCTTCAAATCATAAGCTTAACATATTAAGATAATAAACATGTTTTAGCATACTGAAGTCTACATAAAGCCTTAACGGTATAACGGCAGTGCATTTAGAAGAATTCCGTAATGTTATAATTTTATATTTAGGTATAAAGTCGATTTTCTTGTATATATACATTTCGCAATCGATATGGAAATGCTTCCGATAACTGGTTTAACATGTCTAAGTTAATAAACCTCCTTTAGCGAACTGAAGTTGACATAAAGCCATAACGGCACTGCATCTGGAAGAATTCCGTAGTCTTATATTTAGGCATGAATTCGACTTTCTTGTAAATACACATTTTGCAATCGATATCGAAATGCTTCAAATAACTGGGTTAGCATATTTAAGTTAATTAACCTTCTTTATCTTACTCAAGTTTACATAAAGCCATCACGGCATAGCAGCAGTATATTTATAGGAATTCCGTTATCTTATATTTAAGTATAAAGTCGATTTTGTTGTAC
>JAPZAG010000945.1:0-20924 GCA_027475135.1 Bactrocera correcta | reverse complement strand
CGGTAGGACAGCACGCCTGAAACCACCTCTGACTAGAATTCAAAGTAAACAACGCGTAGCCTTTTCCAAACTTATTAATCTTGAACAACAAATCAATGACAGTATGTTGTAACTAAAATTAATCGCATAGATTCTGATGGTTAAAGGTATGTTCGCCGACCAATCTATTAAGAACTTGATCCTCGGGGGATCACAATCTTGGTGTGGGAATTTTTTCCCTGGAATGGTGTAGGTCCGTTCCATACGATAGATGCAATTTTAAAAAAGTAGAAATACGTCAACATTCTAAAAATGTCATTCTGCCAAGAACTAAGGATGAATTTGCCTTTTATATGGAAATTCCAACAAAACAACAATCCAAAGCATACAGGAAAGTGGACACGAAAGCTTTTTGTTGAAAATTCCATGAATGTTTTGTAGTGTTCTCTGTTGATGTCAAAAAAGCTGCAGTTACCAAAAATATCATAAATATGGAGGTCCTTTTTGATGAAATTAGGACGGCATGGCAAGCAACACTAGTGCTGCTCTGTCAGAGTCTTATAACGTCAATTCGCAATCGTTGTGAGGCATTATTAGAGTAAAAGGGTTAAGTAACAAAATATTAACTGAAAGTAAGAAACTTTTTTTAATAACAGTATTTTTTGCTTATAAAATATTTTCGTTTCTAACGAGCTGTCGCACTCAAATCGCTGATTCTACACATTTTTGTTAAAATCTTCAAAAAAAAAAGAGATTTTTAATTAAAGTTTTTACTATTAGAGTTTAAGTTTAACGTAAGTTTCAATAAATTGAGTGAAAAACCAGAAAAAATAAGTGATTTATTGGAAAATAACATCATTTACTTCAAACTAAGTAGCGTTTCTAATTATCTGTCAACAGTTATATATATGTATATACTTCAATTTTGACTAACTGCATTCGCGCAAGTATTTGATCACTCTCCTTTGGTAATGTTCTTGACTCAGGCTTTATCTATGAATATGTACGTATACGAGGACGGTCCGATAACGAACAGACTTACGTCCTGCTAGCTCTATCATCGCAATAGAAATCTATTGTGGCGTAGTAGATTCTAAAGTTCTCTCTCCACGAACAAAGACCAAACTCTAGAAGTCACTCAGCATCCCCGTACTGATATTTGTATGGTGCAGAGGCATAGAAGATGACAACATCTGATGAGTTGAAGTTACGAGTTTTCGAGAGAAAGGTTCTGCGGAAGATTTATGGCGAATTAAGAGACAGCAGCTGTGCTGGCTAGATCATGTCGTCCGAATGAATGAAAACACTCAGTAGCCGCCCGGGGAAGTAGAGGAAGAGGAAGACCTCCACTCCATTGGAAATACCTGGTGAAGAAGGACCTGACTGCACATGGACAATTACCGCCAAACAGCGAAAAGTAACAACGACTGGCGCGCTGATATAAACTCGGCTATGCGGTGTCTGCACCAATAAAGAAGAATAAGTACATTCTCGTAGGCGATTACTGTTAACATTTCAATTAATTCAGACTCGTAGCTTGGTTTTAGCACCTGTGCAGGCTAAAATATTACTCGGTCTATGATTTCTTGTTTTTCGTGACCATCAAGAAAGATATGTAAGTACGATGGGTGCCGTGGATCGAGCACCGGACACCAAACTTAAGCGAGAGACAACGCTACAGCAGTGTTTGTCGCTGTTGAAGTGCAATCTGATGGGTATCGGATTCTTTTTTTTTCGACCTTCGATAAACCATATATTCGTTTTTACACGTCAAAGGCAAAGAAATAGTCGAAACATATGATTTTAACCGACAAACTTTAATCCAAATAAAGCCAAGACTCTTCTGTCAGCCGGCAAGATGATGGCCAACGTTTTCTGGGATTCATGAGATGTGATCCACCACGTGAAAAGCCCAAATCGCTTACAGCGCTCTACAATGTCGAATTGTTGAGCCGATTCCAAGTTGAGTAGCAAAAAAAATAGTTTTATTTAGTGACGTAATCTGTGTCTGCACATCATGACACCCGCACCATCGCCATGACCAAATTGGACGGACTAGGCTACAAACCGTACCTTCCGTGTTCTCTAGACTTCGCCGGGAAATCTTAGTTGGATGAGGACTTCAAGAAAACGTATTTTTTGAACGCTTTAAAGAAGCTGGAGCGATCATCGTTGAGAACCACTTAGGAATGAACATTTTTTCAAAACTTTTGCTTTTCTTTAGAAAAATAAATATCAATAGAACCGACCTCGTACTTGTATGCATGTGTAAGGCCAACGTGTGGGTGCAGTTCAAAGGGGCGAATCCAATTTTGTATTAGCATAACAATTGTTAACAACAAACCGCAAACAACCGCATACAAGCAAACACGCACACACACAGTCAAATGCAATCTTATACTGTTGAGAATACACACATAGAATGAGACGCACACAGCAGTGAGATATCAAGTCTTATGGTAATCAGTTGCAACCCTATCCAATAACGCTCTAGCAAGCCAAGTACCAACAAAACCGCTAGTGTTGCCTCTTCTTTTGTTCCATATGCTATTGTTATGCAGAGTTTTTGTTGTTGTTGTTGTTTTGTAAATCCTGCCTGCGGCCTGCATTTACATCGATATGCCAGGAACTACTTAATTTTGTAAAAGTACCAATACCGAAGTGCGTCAATGCGTCAGCCAAACCTTGTGTCAGTGCATGTGTTTGTATGTGTGTGTGTGTGAGAAAGTTTGACGTGCGGTGAAAATTACTTCATTTATATGCGTGAAATTTTTGCTTCAAAGGTATTAAAATGTTATCAGCCCAGAGCAAGCGTATTTTTTCGGATATTTGCTTCATTGTTGCGAACTTTAAAGTCAGTCTTGGTAAACAAAGATTTACCTTTTTAAACTCGACGTTTACAAAAAAATTGAACAGCAAGCAGCTGGTTAAGGTTTTGGAAGTTTTAATTTATTTAATCTTGGGGATATACGTGTATACTCAATACGAGTACATAAACTCAGTTTAATTAGGTTATGGCTAATTTTCCGTGCAACTTTAAGATTATTCCATTTACACTTTAAAACGTTTTGTTCATTATTATCATGAGCATATTCCAAGAATTATATAATCGCTGTTTGTTAACAAATCAAATCGACAAAATAGAAACTAAAATTTTTCAAAATATGTTATCAAAAATATCTTCCACAGAAATCTTTTTTAATCTTGTTTAGTGTGATGCCCATATTGAAATACTACTTCTTCTTCTTTACTGGCGTAGGCATCGCTTACGCGATTATAGCCGAGTCAATAACAGCGCGCCACTCGTTTCTTCTCTTCGCTACGTGGCGCCAATTGGATATCCCAAGCGAAGCCAGGTCCTTCTCCACTTGGTCCTTCCAACGGAGTGGAGGTCTTCCTCTGCTTCCCGCGGCGGGTACTGCGTCGAATACTTTCAGAGCCATGTCCATTCGGACAACCTGACCTAGCCAGCGTAGCCGCTGTCCTTTAATTCGCTGAACTATGTCAGTGTCGTCGTATATCTCGTACAGCTCATCGTTCCATCGAATGCGATATTCGCCGTGGCCAATGCGCAAAGAACCATAAATCTTTCGCAGAACCTTTCTCTCGAAAACTCTTAAGTTTGACTCATCGGTTGTTGTCATCGTCCAGGCCTCTGCACCGTATAGCAGGACGGGAATTATGAGCGACTTATAGAGTTTGGTTTTTGTTCGTCGAGAGAGGACTTTACTTTTCAATTGCCTACTCAGTCCGAAGTAGCACCTGTTGGCAAAAGTAATCCTGCGTTGGATTTCCAGGCTGACATTGTTGGTGGTGTCTAAGCTGGTTCCAAGATAGACGAAATTATCTACAAAATTGAAATACTACTGTGCCCAAGAAATAAGATGACATTATATTTATTTTGAAAATTCTTTATTTATTCTTCCAAATCAATTTCATCCCCTTCAAAGCAATCCCCTCCCGATGCAATGCATTTATGCCAACGGATTTTCCAATCTACGAAACACTGGTTGTAGTCACTTTCCGGGATGGCCTTCAGTTCCGTCTTCGCTGCGGCTTGAATCTCCTCTATCGTATAAAAACGGTGTCCCCGGAGCGGTCTTTTAAGCTTGGTGAACAGCCAGAAGTCACACGGCGCCAGATCAGGGAATACGGTGGTTGCGAAACGATATGAGTTGAGTTTTTGGCGAAATGATCACGAATTACGCGGGCAGTATGGGATGGTACATTATCGTGGTGTAAAAACCAAGAATTATCTTTCCACAATTCCGGCCTTTTTAGGCGGATAGCGTTACGCAAACGACGCATAACGTTCAAATAATATTCCTTGTTGACTGTTTGATCGATTGGAAGGAATTCATAATGCACAACACCACGATAATCGAAGAAAACAGTCAACATGACCTTGATTTTTGAGCGACTTTGGCGAGATTTTTTTGGTCTCGACTCTCTTTTGGCACAACATTCGCTCGATTGATCGGTTGTTTCGGGGGCATAGATCCAAGTCTCATCGCCAGTTATAATGAATTTCATGACACTCTGGTAGTCGGAAAGCATCGTTTTACACACTTCAACGCGACGACTTTTTTCCAAAAAGTTCAATGTTTTCGGTACCAGTCGAGATTTGACGCACTTGAGGCCCAAAACATCCTTCAAAATGGTATTGGCTGAGCCTTTCGATATGCCAACTTCATCAGCAAGGTCTCTAATTGTTAATCGACGGTTTTTCAACACCAAATCTTTGATTTCTTGAACGTGAGACTCGTCGGTTGGGGTTGATGGTCGCCCTGGACGCCCTTAGCCATCGACACGTTCACGGCCGGCTTGGAACTCACTATACCACTTTTAAACATATTTTTTAGACATAGCCTCATCACCAAAGGCTTTCTACACCATCCTCAATGTATCCGAAGCAGAAAATTTATTCCGTAAACGAAATTTAATGCAAATTCTTTGCTCAACAAATTTCGACATCGCAAAAAACGAAAAAATCACTTTTAGCAGCTCACAAAACGACACGTATCTCAAACACTAAATAATATTTTGACATTAAATTTTACATACTATAAATGTGACTGACAGTACTACGAACGTAAAAAAAAAAAATAATTCTCCAATTCCTTCGACGCGCGCAGTTGAAATTCAAATGTCACAGTAGTAGTTAAAAATATTTACTAAATCGAATTCAAACATTTGACAACACTTGTTTTTACCTTTAAGACTTCTTAAACATTCGATTTTGATGCCAGTATGGTATATGTAATAACTTTTGTTGAATCTTCAAAATGTATCCCCTCTTTTCCTTGTGCCAAATTTGAGTTCTTTATCTCAACTTACTCTTGCGCCCTCGCCACACACCCTGGAAACGTGAGTCAATACGTATGGAGCCTGAGGTTACGACTAAAAGCGAGGAAGCTTCAACGGAGTCAGTTCGACGTATTCGGTTTAAGCGTTCGCTAAAGTCTAAGTTCAGTGTCTATCGGTAAACAAGCGGATCGCTACATAAATGTGTATAAAACTCTATACTACTCGCCTACCGAGGTTTTGCGCTAGGTTTGGGACCCGCCACGTAGAAAACACTCCAATTGAAACAGAAACAACGACCTCCGGTCCCTAGTGCCTATGCCCAGCTGATTTTTTAACTGTATATTTATACCCTGAACAGGGCATATTAAGTTTGTCACGAAGTTTGTAACACCCAGTAGGAAGCGTCGGAGACCCTATAAAGTATATATATAAATGATCAGTATGTTGAGCTGAGTCGATTTAGCTATGTCCGTCTGTCTGTCTGTCTGTCTGTATATATACGAACTAGTCCCTCAGTTTTTAAGATATCCTTTTGAAATTTTGCAAACGTCATTTTCTCTTCAAGAAGCTGCTCATATGTCGGAACGGCCGATATCGGACCACTATAACATATAGCTGCCATACAAACTGAACGATCGGAATCAAGTTCTTGTAGGGAAGGCTTTCACATTTGAAAAGATATTGTCACGAAATTTGGTATAGATTATTTTCTAAGGCAACAACGTAATCTCCGAAGAAATTGTTCAGATCGGCTTACTACAGCATATAGCTGCCATACAAACCGAGCGATCGCAATCAAGGGCTTGTATGGAAAACTTTCGCATTTAACGTGGAATCTTCACGAAATTTGACATGGATTACTGCTTAAGGTAATTTATTATTATTTATTATTTCCGAAAAAATTGTTCAGATCGGATTACTATGGCATATAGCTTCCTTATAAACTGAACACAGCAGTTACTAAAAGAAATGCACCTGTGCAGCCGAAGATAACGTTTTTTCTTGTTTTATACCAGTATGCCAATCACCTTTCTTCAAATGAGTGACAACTCATCTCAAAAATGTTTATATTTCTATAAGAGGTCTATACTCTGAGAACATGGCAGAATCTTCTTGCATAACTAGAATATATTCCGACAGCTAACAAAATTAATATCTCCCATCTCTACTAATTTCTTCTAGCGAACATCATTTACTTCACGTTGTACTACTTTTCATAATTACCAGAGATATACATAATCAATATATGTACTATATATAATCCTAACTTATCTGTTTCCACACAATTCCATTAATAAATTGAGGTGAATTTAGTGTTTAAATACTAATCGAAATTGAGCACTTAAGTCCACATTTCAGATTCACAAATACCGAAACGATCATGTGGTCATAACATAAATCCAACAGCCAATTAGAAGTGACAAGCGATGTCAAAGCGTATTAATTAGAATACAAATGCCTGAGCACAATTTTCAAATTCCCCCATTTCACTAAATCTACAAGAACTACATACATACATAATGTGTACAGTACAGAGAGCATAGTGTCATACGCGAGTATATGGTAAAATATATCCATTTAAAGTCGGAACCTACTTATTCATTTGGCTTAGTGAACGCACTTGACAAGAGACAAGACGTGTTGACAGCGTAACGAGACACGAAGGCACCCGCGTAAGACTAATGGCAGGCGTTTAAGAAGGTAAAGAACTGTTAATGCGGAGGTTTTAAGTAAAATGGAGATTAATTGGAAAATAAGCGAGAGAAGGGGAGAAATCCACGTGCCATTGTGTGAGCAGTATCTGTTGGGAGCAGCGGTGATTGAGTTGGCTATTGAGTTACGTACAAACATTGATAAGTTCAAATCCACAGAAATCTGTGGATTTTCGATGAAAGTGTATTAATATATGCATATACATAAATATATAAACATATAACTAATATAATTATTTTATTGTTTGAGAATTGAAGTTTTCAAACATCTTTAAAGTTTTCAAAGTCCATAAAAAACGGTGATTCGTCTTCGAACCCTCATCTTTCGTTAGCCGATAATAGTACTCTGAGCGCATTTGTGTCGAGAATCATAACTCATAATATTTACTGCAATTTATCCTAACCAAATACCACGTGTTTGGTACTTTTGGTTGGTCCAAAGCGAAATCTCTCATATTAAAGGGGTCATCTTATGGTCTGCTTTCAAGGTTTTTTTTCAACGACCAGTAAAAAAATAAAGCATAAAGCTTATTATCATTTATTAACATACTTATGTATATTTCGAAAGAATAAACATAAATTTTAGGCTAAAAATATTGTGTCAAACATGAATACAGCGTTCTGATCAATCCCGCCTGGAAAAACTGGGCTCGCATTTCCTCCACGATTCCGAATGATTGACTTATCCAAAATCAAACCAAAAATATTAGCGCCGTTTTAATCTGTGAGCCTAAATGCGAAGATGAATCAATTTCTTTTATTCTTCTAAAAAATATTTTTTGGAGATCTGTAAAGAAGGCGATGGTCAGGAAGGAAATGAGAAAACTTCAGCTTCCGCTTTAACGCCGTCAACTACTTTATATGTCCAATATCTAAACCACTTTTTTCTATAGAAGGGGAAGAGACGGTATGTACTCGTATATCATCTAAAGCTTCTTTAAATCCATTAAGTGGTTTCCCCTCCTAATATGTAGAAGTATCAAAGCAACGACCGTAGCTCCCGCCACGAATTCAATTCTGCTGAAATGTATCAGTATCAGTCTACGATCTACGTGTAGTACACGATGTAAAACTTAATTTTTTTATGTTCTATTTGACGTCGTTTTTACAAACGATTCAGATCTTTTGGAACAGGTCTAGCATTGGCACGAGTCCATCTATAAGTTAAGATTATTATGAGCGCTGAGAATAACCGAACCTTGGAAAATTCTTATATTTAGTATATGGAGAAAAGGAAAAGTGATCGTCCGATTGAGTCCATTTTAACCACAAGGATATATATATATTGTTATTAGAAAAAGAGGCTATCTGAAATTAATTAACTATTTGTAGGAACGTATGTAGATTAAATTCTTAATAAATTAAGTCAGATCCGTAACAGAAAGTGCTAAATTTGAAGCGACCTTTTCTTGATGGAGAACTAGAATGTGATAAGTGCGATTGATACATTCTCCGCGGTTTACCCTCCAAGTTTTCCAACATAGAAAAATTAATAAAATAAAAGTGAGGAAATAGCGGGAAAAGCAACGACAGCATGATTCTTCGGAAGGAATCGATCGATCTGACAAATGCATCAAGTATAATGAATACGCTACTAGTAACGTTCCGAAATCCAAAACAGAAAGCTAAGGCTGCGTGAGAACTTGCGAAGTGCACTACAGGATCTTAGTGTTCATCTCTCTGTTAGATACAATCGGCGGAGATTTGAAGACGCGCTTTTCTAGAGAAGTATTGGATGGATTTCAACTGAGTTTGCTGCTTCTAGAAAAAAAAATTTGTGTTTGAAAATTAAAATAAAAGGAAAATCTTATTGACTGCTTGATAGATAAATTCAAAAGCCTTTTGGATAACGATAGCTTCGTGCGACGTTTGAAGCTCAAGGGTGAACTCGATCAGCGGCAGTGCCATTGGAGAAAGAAGCAAAAGTCAAAAGACAACAATTTACCGACTACTGGATTAGAAACCTTGAAGAACTCCAATGTAGACCTATATCCCATAATTCATAGTTTTATTCACATATTCTGCACACTTATTCTTAGTAATCTTCCATTGATTATATTATTTTTCATGCTCATGAAACCAAATAATGGTGATAACAAATTTTACGACGTTCAGGTAAAATCTACGAGTCTCTCATAGTCTATATATAACCACACCGACTATCTATAACCAAGTCATATCCTTTTAAACACCTTCCACCGAATATTATTTAATTTTCCATAATATTTTTATTGCTTATTCGCATATTTTCCGCCAATGCATCAACTCCCGTCTGCTTAAGCCCACGGCGATGGAATACACCGCACACCACTTCGCTGAGCTGAGCGTCGCTTCAAAGCGGTAAAGCGCGAAATTGTTCAATCAAACGCATAAGTGGCGACAAGTACACCAGGGGAACTCACCCACGCATATGTATACCGGCATGTCATACACGCAATAGCGGGAGCTGGTGTTATATGTACCATATAAACTCTTACATACATACCATACTTGTATTTATGCACCCGATTGAACGCGTCGTCAAAGTGCCATAAATGTCCGCCGGGTATTTGAATGGAAATTTAATTAAGCACTCATGCTGCAAAATATATCCGTGTCATGTATTCCCCACTGACCAATGAAGCTTGGCATGTGTTTGTCACAACGTGTGTACCCACGAAATGTGAAAATCCTCCAAGAGAATACGTGATTGGTTTGGAAGAAATTTTATTCGGAAAAATCTGGTATAAACAGAAAAAATCATAACAGAGAAGATATTAAATCCCATTCACTTTTATCTCATTCCATATATGGTACAATGCATATGTGTGTACATATTTCTATTTTTTATTTTTATTAAAAGTATGTATGTGTATTTCTATTTTCTGTGAGAAAATTTGCAAATTTCCATAACCGCAAGCTAAATTTGAAGCGTAGCTGCATAAATGGCACGTTTTGTGGGGAAATAAAGACCGTTTACGCTACCTTTTTGATGGGAAATTTATATTTCAAAGAAACCGACATAAGTTGAAATTAGAAAAAATATTAAATTCGTATTTTTTGCCAATCGATATCTTCTACGAAAAGATGCGGCGACTAACAGAAGGTTTAACACCCAGATGTGATCTAGTGGCTGATGCCCAGAGCACACTAAAGCGGCGGGGGCCGATGGATTGCCGTCGGAACTGTCTATTATAAATACGGCTTCGAAAAAGGAAGAAAGCATCAGCTTCTTTGTAGAATATGGTTTCAAATATGGCTTCGAAAAAGGAAGAAAGCATAATATTCTTTGTAGAATATGGTCGAACAAAAGCATGACCGATTAAAATTTATGTATGCTCTGCCCAATCTCCAAACGGGAGACCCCACAATCTGCGCCAACTACCGTGGGAAAAGTCTCCTCAACATCGCATATAAGGTTATATTGTATTGTGTGAAAGAGTAAAGCCCACCGTCAACAATCTGATTAGACCTTATTAGTGTAGCCTTAAACCTGGAAAATCTACAATCGACCAGATTGCGCCAAATCTTGGAAAATACCCGTAAAAGGAAGACCGACACACACCACCTCTTCGTCGGTTTTAAAGCCATCTTCGATAGCATAAAAAGAAACTGCCTCTTTGCCGCTATGTCTGAACTTGGTTGAGCAACACCAAAATATCCGTTAAAATCGGGAAGGACTTCTCCGAGCCGTTCGATATTAAACGAGGTCTTAGACAAGGAGACTTCCTATCGTTTGACTTCTTCAATCTATTGCTGAAGGAAATAGGATGAGCTGCAGAGCTAAATAGGAAAGTACAATATTTTACAAGAGCCGACGTACGCCGATGATATTGATGGATAAGGAAGCGAAGCGTATGGGTTTCGAAATCCAACGTATAATAAGTATTGCCAACAGACGCTACTTTAGACTGAGTAGACAATTGAGAAGTAAAGTCCCCTTGCCATATGGTAGAGAAACATGTTGCAAGATTATGAAAATCTTTGCGGTAGAGTCAAAAATTGATATTCGGTATCTAATTCAGTTTAACCCTTGTAACATAACGATACGTCGAAATGACGTACTCATTATACTCTCGCAGCAAAGTTGCTAAAGAGAGTATTATAGTTTGGTTCACATAACGGTTGTTTGTAAGTCCTAAAACTAAAAGAGTCAGATATAGGGTTATATATACCAAAGTGATCAGGGTGACGAGTAGAGTTGAAATCCGCATGTCTGTCTGTCCGTTCGTCCGTTCGTCCGTCCGTGCAAGCTGTAACTTGAGTAAAAATTGGGATACCACGATGAAACTTGGTACACGTATTTTTTGGCTCCATAAGAAGGTTAAGTTCGAAGATGGACAAAATTGGCCCACTGCCACGCCCACAAAATGGCGAAAACCGAAAACCTATAAAGTGTTATAATTAAGCCATAAATAAAGATATTAAAGGGAAATTTAGCACAAACGATCGCATTAGAGAGGGGCATATTTGGACGTAATTTGTTTGGAAAAGTAGGCGTGGTCCCGCCTCTAATAAGTTTTTTGTACATATCTCGGAAACTACTATAGCTATGTCAACCAAACTCTATAGAGTCGTTTCCTTCAGGCATTTCCATATACAGTTCAAAAAGGAAGAAATTGAATAATAACCACGCCCACCTCCCATACAAAGGTTATGTTGAAAATCACTAAAAGTGCGTTAACCGACTAACAAAAAACGTCAGAAACACTAAATTTTACGGAAGAAATGGCAGAAAGAAGCTGCACCCAGGCTTTTTTAAAAATTTAAAATGGACGTGACGTCGCCCACTTATGGACCAAAAACCATATCTCAGGAGGAAATTCGGTATATAATATTTTCTTAACACCCTGATAATATGTACAAAATATGGGTGAAATCGGTTCACAACCACGTCTTCTTCCAATATAACGTTATTTTGAATTCTATCTGATGCCTTCTCTGTATAATACATATGTACATATAAATGAAAATACAATTCAATACTCAAAGTACACAAATTGATCTAATCTAATCAATTTTACAGCAAAATAAAAAAATATGTAAATGACGGATAATGAAATCTCGATTATCACTTTATCATGCGAAAGAATAAAATGTTCGGTGACACCCGAACTTAGCCCTTCCTTACTTGTTTTTGTTTTCGCTCTCAGACTTTCGTTTGCACTCGGAGTTACTTTAAACCTGCTGTGAAAAAAATGATCTCAATCAAATCACAAATAAAGCATTCTTAAAATCTTCAGCCGCGTCATTTCGAAGCATAGTTATCTTTCCAATGGTATAAAATAGCATTATCTTTCTAGAGTTAAGGAAATCAATAGCTGCCGATTATATTAAGCTCAACATAATTAATTTTCGAGCCGCTCACTCGAAGTGATTATATTTATACCAAATTGATATTAGATTTCAAAATACGTTTTAAAAATATTCAGGCGTTTTTAGTTATTGTATATTAATTATTACAGTGAGCTGACTTGTTGCATTCATACTAACATACTATACTTGTATGTATGTATACCTTTCCAACTGCAAATATATGGAACACATATCTAACTAAAAGGAACAGTTGTCAGAATTCTCACGTCATATTGAAAAATTAATCAATAATAAGTATACACATGTACATACATACAAAAACCTTAATTAAGAATTGTAAGCCTCAGTGCATAGATATTTTCGTAAAATTCCGAATTAAGGTACAGAAAAAAGTTTTTAATCACAAATTTACTTTAAAAATCATATGCAATATAATATCTAGTAATGCACAAAGATAGGTACATATATAATATATTATGTATATATTAGTCGTAGAAAAAGTTAGGTGCATATTGCGTATTCTAAATAGTCTTTTTGTATTTCTAATCAAAGTTGAACTTATTTTTTTTTTTTGTATTTGTAATGAACTTTAATGAACCAAATGTGTATGTACCATTTTGACGACTACTTTTTGCAATTTTTCCGCTGGAGCCATTATTCCATCAGTGTAAAACTTTCCTGGTTTCGCAGGGAAAAACTGCGACAAGTAATTTTCACAGGCATTTCTTGAAGTAAACTTTACTCCACTAAGGGAGTTTTGCATTGACCGAAACAAATGGTAGTCCGATGGTGTAAGATCAGGGCTATATGGTGGATGCATCAAAACTTCCCAGCCAAGCTCTCCCAGTTTGTGCCGAGACATCAAATATGTGTGTGGTCTAGCGTTGTCCTGATGGAAGACAAAGCCGTTTCTGTTGATCAGCTCAGGCCGTTTTTTCGATTGCTTACTTCAATCTCATCAGTTGTTGACAATAAAATGTGGAATGAAGCTGGAGCAGCTCATAGAGAATGATTCCTTTCCAATCCCACCAAACACTCAGCCTTTCGAGGCGTCAATCATGGCTTTGCGATCATTTGTTGAGCTTTACCACGCTTGGACCATGAACTTTTTCGCACATTATTGTCGTATTTAATCCATTTTTTGTCTCCTGTTATAATTGTTTCAGAAATGGTTCGATTTCATTTCGTTTCAGTAAAGAATCGTAGATGTTAATTCGGTCCATTAAATTTTTCACAGATTCATGTGGTACCCAAACAGCGAGCTTCTTTTTGTAGCCAGTCCCTTTTATATGGTTCAAAATCGTTTGGTGATGAATGTTTCGTTACTTAGCGATGTCATGGCTGCTTATGTGACGGTCCTGGTCAATCTTTTCCGTAATTTTTCAACGAAACGTTGACTAAAGCAAGGTGCATCTTTCACATTGAAATTTTAAGAACGGAAGCGAGAGAAGTATTTTTGTGCTACACGAACTGCTATAGCATCAACTCCGTGAACTTCACAAATTTGATTGTGGCTTGCGTGGCATTCTTCCCTTTTTTATACAAAAGTTTCAAAATATAGCGAAATTCTTCATTATTTTCACGCATTTTTGAACAGCTAAAACTTTTTTCAACTTCCCTGTTAAATTCAGGAATTACGAAAACAATATTACGAAAACTATTATGTATATATGGGATAAACTTATATGGACTCAAAATAATTTATTCCTCGTCTCCTTTAACAAGCAGGAGCTGTCCGAAGACCCTCGGTTGCCCAACAATGTTGCTTTCTCTATTAAAGTAATTAATGTTATAGCAGATCCAAAGCATTAACAACTATGATTTATTCAGCTCTAAATATTCGTACGATGGCTTGTATTTGAATCTCTGACACATGTCATCCACCGTAATCTCAAGTGTATGCTCAAATATCAACACTTCACACTAGTTAATAAAAAATTTGTTGAAATAATGGAATCCTTGCTTGGTCGTTTGTGGCAGACTTCTTGACGACTGTTGCTTTTTATACCCGAGTGCAACATTTTATTAAAGGAAATTTTAATTTTTAACATAAATTATACAGAAGCGGTGGAAAAATATTCTAATTAAGAATGTTATATAGTTCCAGTGAACCAAAAATTCCAATCGTGATAGGCTCTGAGAAAATAACTGGAACTAATGGCTGGTTACCACTAAGTCGAAATTATTGATGAAAAAATCATCTGAGAAAAGCACAATTTTAATGCAAATGTTTTTCCATGAGAATAACTATTGTAATGTCAGTCTCAGTTGTCAGTCTCAAATTGTCTCGGAAAATCAAATTATAAAATGCTGTAAAAATTGAATGACAACCCTCGGACTACATGGTCATACTGTCAGTTAATTTGAAGTATAGTAGTACCTCTATTCTTGCACGTAATGAAAACTGAGCTCGGTGCAGGAATAGAACTGTTACAAGTATCGGGATGTGCGAGAATCGAGGTACCACTGCAATACAGACTACACAATTGATAATTCTGTCTAGTATGAAGAGCATTTTTCACCGAAATATTTGTGAGATATTTATGCAAAATATGGTAACGCGCGCTGGGTGTATTTAGTTCGGTTGCACTCACACTTAGGGTTCCTTACAACTCTATTTCTACCTCTCTCAAACAGTAGGTGGCTTTCCTTATACATACGCTTGTCTTATCTGCATCCATACTTGGTCCTATGTATACACACTGCTTCTTTATGACGTCATTATATACCCTATTTAAGTCAACAACTATACCGTCTACAAATTCGTCGCTTATACAATATTCCATTGTAGTAAAGTAACTGCGCTTGATTTTCAATCACCTTGGGACAAATGATCACCATCTACAGCCAGACCCTCGTAGCATTTGCCTACCAAGAATTTTTACATAAATTCATATGAAATTGGAATTCCCTCTCCGCGTAGCGGGGGTAAGTGTGTCCATGTGTATTTCGAAACCGCCTTGCCGCATGTCAATTCAATGACACAATCTCAAGTGGTTACTCAAATATCACCATTGCATAAGTGCACTATTTTTAGGCAATTCCTTAAAGAACTCTAAAAAATTTCAAAATTGTAGAAACCACGTCCGGTCCGCAAAGCATCGATCGTGCCAGACAGCGCGGCGACAATTTTTCCACCCCTCACTTCCTTTGAGCGACAAGTGGCATGCTCTACTTGAATATTATAAATTTGTGTACGCCCTAATGCTTCTTCTTCATGTGCTTGTTTGTATGTAATTTGGTGTTTTTTCCAATTATTTATGGTTTTCTTAATGAGTTTCTGAGCCAGTTAATCGTTTTTTGGTTGCATGGGTATACATTTGTATGAGGTCAGGCGTGCGTTACTGCGCAACCGCATCGAATTTTTCAATGTTGCAGCAAAAAGTCAAGAGAATTTTTTGAAAATACCATTGAATATCAATAAATTTAAAACGTATCGACAAGTGAGGGGCATAAATATAAGTTTTGTTAAGTTCTGAAATATGAGGCTTATTAGCACTTTGTTTACAGAATTTTATAATTTTTAATATATTTATGCATACACAAATATACATATATTCATAACCACAAATTTTATAGAAGTTTAAAAATGCATTTGACTCATTATTCCCTCAACGGGGTATAAATTTATGTATGTTTGCCGTGAGGGGAAACATCGGAGATACTATAAAATAATGGGTTGTCAAAAAAGTCTTGCGGTATTTTTATTGAATTAATTCGTGTGGCACCCATACATCTCCAATCTTCTTCAAATGGTTTATAACGGTTTGATGACTACTATACTAAAAATTTATATAAAACTTCAGAGTTTTACAACAAATATCGAAAAATCATGAAAATTTGACGTTTATAATTCTTGTTCGGACCACCCTATACTTTATTAAAAAACTAATCATAGGGCGTTTATCAGAAATAAAAGAAGAATTAAAATTAATTTTTTTTGTAAATTTTTCGAACAACTTTTTTTTTGACTTTTGTTGAAAATTTGACACAACAATTTTTTCGGTGTAAATTTTTGTTTTCACTCATTCTGTTTGGGATTTCATTCTGACCAATCTGTAGAAGTTTCTCATCGATACAATTAAAATTACAGTTTAGGCAATGTGATTTCCAAAAAAATTCCGGTTTCGCAACACTGTGTGCCGGTCTCTTTCGACCAATTCAACGATTTTATCGCAATTTTCGACGACAGGCCTTCCGGAGCGTGGCGCATCTTCGACCACCTCTACACCAGAACGAAAACGTTGAAACCATCGTTGTGCGGTGGAAATGGAAACTGTATCGGGTCCATAAACTGCACAAATTTTATTGGCAATCAATCAAACACGTGTTAGCGCGTGAAATGAGCTTTCCAAAAAGGTATAGCATGACCTGATGCGACGAATAAAACTAGAACTACGTGCTTTCAGCGCCCACTAGCCAAAATACCGCAAGACTTTTTCACAACCTAATATATACCTATATATACCGATACCTATAGATGACTTTTGGTGGAAAATGTCGGTCAATGTGTGATATATATAACTGAAATTAAGGCTAAATTAAGGATAATATTTCTCTAATAATGGTATGTCTATATGTCAAAAATGGCTTGAATCGGATCAAATCTTCTCTTAGCCACCATACCAAATAGAACGATTCTCGAGCATTTGGTTGACTTTATATTGCATATATCGGCCCATATCTGAGTTATCCCAATGAAAATAAGAGAGTATGTTTTACTCATAACAGTGTATATTTGTGCCTAAAGTAGATCAATTTGAGCGAAAATTTGGCTAGCCCCTATATAACCAATATCAGGATTTTCGAAAATCCAGCTAGCTTTACTCTATATGATTTGTTTTTCACCTTAAAATATTTCCCTTTGAATCTGGCAAGTTGCAAGAATATAAAATGTGCGGTTGCACTCGAACTTATCCCATCCTTACTTGTTGAGGTATCGATTATCTTTTCTCCTTAAGAAGCTACAAATTTGTCGGAACCGCCGGAACTCTTTTATTTGATGAAATATCTTTACGAAATTTGGGAAGGTTTATTGTCCAAGACAACTGTACAATATCCTAAAAATTGTTTCAGATAGGACCACTATATCATATAGCTACAATACAAACTGTAAGATCAAACTCATACCCTCATATGAACAACTTTTTATTTATCGAGATGTCTTCACAAAATTTGATTTCAGTTGTTGCCCAAAGTAAATGTGTACGCCCTAAAGTCGTAGATAATTTCGTCTATCTTGGCACCAGCATTAACATGAACAACAATGTTAGCCTCGAAACCCAACGCATTGAGAAGTAAAATCCTCTCTCGACGAACAAAGGCCAAACTCTACAAGTCACTCTTTTTCCCGTCCTGATATATGGTCCTTTGCGCATTGGCAACTGCGAATACCGCAGTCGATGGAATTATGAGCTGTACGAGATATACGACGACACTGACTTATATAAATAATTAATTACAATTAATAGACAGCGACTAAGCCGGCTAAATCATGGCGTTCAAATGGATGAAAACACTACCTACCAACCAATCTCAATAGGAAACCGAATCTTACCGCTGAGAATATTTTAATAGTCCTAATAATGAATATACTTCGAATCTGTGTCACTATTATTTTAGCTGTCTATTATATTTTTAGAACGCGTGCTTACCGCACAATAGAAAATACTCGCATTATATTAAAAAACAGCATTTTCGTTTTTTCACACTACAAAAATTTTTAACAATAATTATTGCTGCCCGCTTGCTCCATTCGAACAATGGGAATTTCAGGCAATTTAATCCAAAACAAAGTTACGTAGCAATATCGGAGCAGCTAAAAAAATAAGGTGGATCATTAAAGATCATCGCACGATCTGCCACCGAACGATTAATATGATTGTATATATGTGTGTGTATTTGTCTTTGGGGATGATGTTTTAATTTGTTGGTGGCATTTCACTTAGAGCGCGGGCATTTCCCGGCTGTTGACGCTAATCCGCGCCTGTGGCTTTAAAGGACTTTGTCTCGCGCAGACACAACGGCTTCTTCTAATGCCATCACATCAGTTGAGAGGATCAATGAGGGCATTGCAATTGTTGCGAATTTTCCACAACACCGCACTGTACAAATATTTTTCCGGATCATGTGTGTGTATTGTTGAAGTGTAGAAAAAATTACGTGAAGCGTTTCAATATCCATTGTTGCACATTTCTTTATCGTTTTTTAATAAGTTGTTCATTTTTATTTTGATTGATTGCAGCTGGAACATTTTAAATGTATTTGACTGTCTCAGGAGGTGTTATCTATGTATATGTGTGAAAGTATATATGTATACATTTTTGAACACCTATTTTAAAAACAATTACATATTTATTAAGTTCTTTGTTGTGATATTCATTCCGATTGATCATATTCAATAAAAATTGGAGTTTCAGACTACGCAACCCCCGCTAATTATCCAGTAAACCTCTTCTACATACTACTGTGCCATTGTATTTATATTATAAGGTGACATTGTATTTATTTTGAAAATTCTTTATTTATTCTTCCAAATCAATTTCATCCCCTTCAAAGTATTCCCCACCCGATGCAATGCACTTATGCCCACGGATTTTCCAATCTTCGAAACACTGGTTGTAGTCACTTTCCGGGATGGCCTTCAGTTCCTTCTTCGCTGCGGCTTAAATCTCCTCTATCGTGTAAAAACGGTGTCCCCGGAGCGGTCTTTTGAGCTTGGTGAACAGCCAGAAGTCGCACGGCCCCAGATCAGATGAATACGGTGGATGCGGAACGATATGGGTTGAGTTTTTGGCGAAATGATCACGAATTACGAGGGCAGTATGGGATGGTGCGTTATCGTGCTGTAAAAACCAAGAATTGTCTTTCAACAATTCCGGTCTTTTTAGGCGGATAGCGTTACGCACACGACGCATAACGTTCAAATAATATTCCTTGTTGACTGTTTGACCGGTTGGAAGGAATTCATAATGCACAACACCACGATAATCGAAGAAAACAATCAACATGACCTTGATTTTTGAGCGACTTTGGCGCAATTTCTTTGGTCTCGGCTCGTTTTTGACACAATATTCGCTCGATTGATCGGTTGTTTCGAGGTCGTAAGCGTAGATCCAAGTCTCGTCGCCAGTTATAATGCGTTTCATGACACCCTTGTAGTCGGAAAGCATCGTTTCACACACTTCAACGTGACGCCTTTTTTCCAAAAAATTCAATGTTTTCGGTACCAATCGAGATTTTAAAATGGTATTGGCTGAGCCTTTCGATATGCCAACTTCATGAGCAAGGTCTCTAATTGTTAATCGACGGTTTTTAAATACCAAATCTTTGATTTATTGAACGTGAGCTTCGTCGGTGGGGTTGATGGTCGCCCTGGACGCTCTTAGTCTTCGACACGTTCACGGCCGGCTTGGAACTCACTATACCACTTGTAAACATATTTTTTTAGACATAGCCTCATCACCAAAGGTTTTCTGCACCATCCTCAACGTATCCGCAGCAGAAAATTGATTCCGTAAACAAAATTTAATGCAAATTCTTTGCTCAACAAATTTCGACATCGCAAAAAACGAAAAACTCACTTTTAGCAGCTCACAAAACGACACGTATCTCCAACACTAATGAATATTTTGACATGAAATTTGACATAAATGTGACTGACAGTACTACCAGCCTAAAAAAAATAATTCTCCAAATCCTTCGACGCGCGCAGTTTAAATTCAAGGTCAGAAGGTTTTCGCAGCCAACGCCTGATTGAGCATTGAGAGGAATTTTGGATATTGAATATACAGACGGGAATGCGTTTAACATCTTAAATTTTTTTACTCATGTTCTAAAACAAAAGTGTAAGCTAAGTTAGGTTAAAAGGTCGATTCTATGAAGGATCTCACTTGGACAGCTTAGAACGTCGGTACTGGATCATAAAAAAGGATTGACACAAACCATCTCTTCGTCGATTTCAAAGCTGCTTTTAACAGTACGAAGAGGAGCTGCCTGATGTGAATTTGGTATCCCCGCAAGACTAATACGGCTGTGTAAACTGACGTTGAGCAAAAAGAAATGGTTCGTTAGGATCGGGAAGGTCCTCTCTGAGCCCTTGGATACCAACCGCGTCTTCTTATCGTGCAACTTTTTCAACATACCCCTGGAGAAAACGATTTGAGCTGCAGAGCTGAATAAGAGTGAAAAGTTGCTGGCGAACGCCGATGATATTGATATTACTTGCCTCAACAACCGCGCAGTTAGATCTGCTTTCTCCTGAATGGATATGGAAGCGAAGCAAATTGGTCTGGTAGTGAACGAGGGCATCAAACGAACAGTCGTCGAATTCGCGACTTGGCTTCCGTAGATAATTTCGTCTATTTTGGAAGCATTTTTAATAGCAACAACGACGTCAGCCTTGAAATACAGCTGAGAATAACTCTTGCCAACAGGTGCTACTTCGAACTGAGTAGGCAATTGAGAACTGAATTCCCCTCTCGACTAACAAGGTCCAAACTCTATAAGTCACCCGTCATCCTTGGGCTATATGCTGCAGAGGCATGAATGATGACAACATCTGATGAGTTGTTACGTTACGAGTTTTCGAGAGAAAAGTTTCGGAAGAAAATTTATAGCATTGGCAACGGC
>JAPZAG010000944.1:0-14430 GCA_027475135.1 Bactrocera correcta | reverse complement strand
AAATTTATTTAAAAATTTCGGCATATCAGCTCGGCAAATGTTGATTTCGGGATACCGAAAAATTTCGGGATTTTGAAAATTTTCGGAAATCTTTACAATATAAAACAAAAAAAATATGAAACAATATTATCACCACGAATGTGCAATTATGCGGCACGGGATCCCAGCATGCGGCATACCGCAGTTAGCTTACAAGTAACCAAAACAGCGCAGCGCACTGCTTATCATCGCTTTGTTTTTACTTTGGGCTGCTTGTGAGTTGCTGTGACCGCGCGCGAGTTACGTCGACGTCGATCCCAACCACTATGGGCATGACCGATATGAATGCAACTGCAATTCATAAGAACTGCAACAAAGAAATAATGCCGACGTCAACGTTAACAACCTACCCCAAAACACTTAGAATTAATTGGTCTACTTAAATATTTTCCCTTTTTTGTTACCGCAACAATATTGCGACCACACGAAATATGCATATCATATTTCGAAACAAACCAGGGCACTTACATTGGATCACATTGCATTTCCGCTGCACATTTAATATGTTCAAACGAATATTGCGATAGCAATTAACGTCACAATAAATAGTGCAACATAAATATTTGAGGGAATGCAATTGATGTAATGTGAGAAGTAGGCCACTTGACAAATATTGTCGCAACTACAAGTGGTTGCGCCAAAATAATAATAAGAAAAGAAATAATGTATTTTGTATCAGAAAATAGAACTTAGCTTAAGAAAATATTGGAAATAAATGAACAGAAGAATTCTGACGG
Organism: Bactrocera correcta; assembly: GCA_027475135.1. Taxonomy (NCBI): domain Eukaryota; kingdom Metazoa; phylum Arthropoda; class Insecta; order Diptera; family Tephritidae; genus Bactrocera; species Bactrocera correcta. Next base: position 13,654 of record JAPZAG010000944.1, on the reverse strand, counting down.
TTAATCCGACAAGTCGTGATTTTTTTTTAGCGATACACCAAACCGAAGTTTAGTGTTAATAAGAATATTTGAACTAAAGTTCAATATTCATCGTTATTGATCGAGCCTTAAAAACACGGTTCAATAACCACAACTGGCGCAGTCGACGGAACTTTGCCCTTAGACAAAGAAAAAGAGCCTGACACAACATGTCAACCGCTTAAACGTACTTATTAAAGTAAAAAAAAAAAATATTTTAGAGTGAACTTCTGACATATTACGAAATCTAACTGCCAAAAGTCATAGAATCATTTATAAGAAACTTACTATTGCTTGCGGGTTCAAACAGTGTTACATCATTTTATAAATATAAAAGAACTAACTTCTCGAAAAAAAAAAAAAAAAAAAAAAAACACAATTATACACATTTAACTACCACAATGGCAATCATCAACAACGATCTAAACCGGATATCAGCGTCGGACCTCCTTAAGGAAGCTGCGAAAATCAAAGAGTTCAGAGGCGACGGGAGCTACGACATATCTTCATTCATTGGAGAGGTGGAACTGATCCTGCCCTTGTTCGACGAGAACCAAGCGGTCAAAAATTATGTATGGGAGAGACACATAAAGACCAAGATCCAAGGAGAGGCGCTCCAGACAATACGGACACTAAACAGAGACTCATCGTGGGACGAAGTGAAGACAGAACTGATACGGAACTTCGGAATAAGGGAAAGCTACCACCAACTCTTTCACCAGGCCATCACAACCAGGCAGTATAATGTAAGTCATTATTATTACAATTTAAAAAAACATATTAGATAAGCTTAACTCAAAATATAATTTAGACGAAAATAAGCCGACAGAATTTTCTCCTAAGACTAACGAGTCATTAATATTAAAAACTTTTTTAAATAATATTCCGCCTCATTTATCGGCAATAATTTACGGTAGGAACATTAACTCATTAAGGGAAGCATTTTACGTATTAGAAGAAACAGGACTTACTAATAGAAGCTATTAGGGTCAAGTAGGAAATAAAATAAACAATCAAAGACCTGGGGACCATAACCAAACAAATAATAGGTTTTATAATTTTAACAATTCTAATAATAAATTCAACAACGAAAGAACAAGGACGAATCCTAGACAAGGAAATACAGAACAAACACGATTAAACAGTAATCGTTTCAATAATCAAAACCAAAGTAATAACACAGCAAGCTCATTCAGACGGACTTACCAAAACCATAACAATTATAACGGTGAAAGAAGTACCAACTATAGGAATGAAATTCCAATGGAAGTAGACCATATAAACCAAGAAGTAAATTTTCCCTTGGACCATCCCAAAAACTACCTTCCGTTAGTAGAATTAACAATAAAAAATGAAAAGATTACATGTCTAATCGACTCAGGCTCTACTACGTCCCTTATCGACAATAGAAAATTAATGAAGTATAACAGAATACTATTAAATAACTCAATAAAAATCCGGTCATTTAATAGTGAAGCACTAATCAAATGGGAAATAATAACAAGTTTACCCCTCGAATTTAATTTTGACGCAAATATGTCATGGAAATTAACTGATTTACATAATAAAGGATTCGATGCAATCCTGGGGCAAAACATACTAAAACCATTACAAGCAGTTATTGATATGAGAAACGATACCTTAACAATTAATAACGAAGTGATAAAATTTATGAATTCTTGCCCATATAATTTTAATGAAATTTATCAATTAGAAAGTACGGAAAATAGGGACTTACCAATTGAGCAATTTACAACAAATCTAAATAAAGAAGAGAAATTCTTAGTTAGTAAGTTAATAAAAAATTACAAGAACCTATTTTATAAAGAAGGAGATGACCTTACTAGTACATCAGCTATTGAACACGAGATAGTGACCACGACAGACACTCCAGTATATTCGAAAATTTACAGATACCCACAGATACACGAAGAAGAGATAACTAAACAAATTAAAGAAATGTTAAAACAAGGAATCATAAGAAATAGTAATTCCCCTTACAATAGTCCTTTATGGATAGTGCCAAAAAAATCAGATAACTCCCAAACAAAGAAATGGCGGATCGTGATAGACTACAGAAAACTAAATGATATCACAATCGATGACAAATTCCCAATCCCAAACATTGATAATATATTAGATAAATTAGGAAGAGCTGTATACTTTACGACACTCGATCTCGCAAAAGGATTCCCCCAAATCTTAGTAAAAGAGGAAGATAGAAGGAAAACCGCGTTTTCCACCCCTTTTGGTCATTACGAATACGTTAGAATGCCATTCGGCCTCAAAAACGCTCCATCAACCTTCCAAAGGCTGATGAATTGTGTTCTTAGAGAATACATAAATAAAATATGCGTAGTATACATGGATGACATTCTCGTTTTCAGTACAACATTAGAAGAGCATATACAAAGCCTAACAAAAATTTTCAATGCACTAAAGAAGCATAACCTTAAGGTACAATTTGACAAGTGAAATTTTTGTGCCAAAGAAACACAATTTCTAGGCCACGTTTTAACACCTGAAGGAGTTAAACCGAATTTCGAGAAAATAAATAAAATACAAGATTTAAAATTACCAAAAACAACAAGACAAATAAAGTCTTTTCTAGGAGCTACGGGATACTATCGGAAATTTAAAAAAGACTACGCGAAAGTAGCACAACCTATGACAAATTTTCTAAAGAAAAATGTCAAAATTAATATTAACGACTCTACATATATAAACTCATTTCAAAAATTAAAACAAATAATGACAGAAGCTCCAGTACTAAGTTATCCAGATTTCAAAAAGAAATTTACATTAACTACTGATGCAAGCAATTTCGCAATCGGTGCCGTATTACAACAAAATGAACATCCTGTATGTTATGCGAGTAGAACACTCAACGACCACGAACGTAGATATTCTACAACAGAAAAGGAGTTGTTAGCAATCGTTTGGGCCACAAACTACTTCCGGCCTTACTTATATGGCGTCCAATTTGATTTATTAACAGATCATCAACCATTAAAATGGCTATACACGAAGGCTCATTGTAAAGATATAAATCCTAGACTACAAAGATGGATAATAAAATTAGGAGAATACAACATGAACGTAAATTATATAAAAGGAAAGGAAAACAAAGTAGCAGATTTCCTTAGCAGAATCAATAATAACACCAATTTAATAAATTTTATGGAAACAGGTAGCAATCTATCTTTAGAAAATAATTTAGACGAAAACGATGTAAATACAATACACTCTCAGGAGGAGCAATTGAACAACCATATACCCATTTTGGACACCATAGTCAATCGGTTTTAAAAATTTAGATAATTTTAACAGATAGCAAACAATTGGAGTTCGAAATAAAACACAAGAATAAAAAAATATACGTAACACCAGTAGATCTCGACAACAATATTTCTGATATCCTCAGAAGACATATCACTTCAGGCAAAATTGGCATATACAGCGAAGTTAACGACCATGAATATAATAAATTACAACAAAAAATCATCGAGTTATTTGATGGATTCGACAACATTAAATTTGTTAAATGTTCATATCACGCTAAAGATATAAATAGCGAAGAAGAAGCCTACAGACATATCCAAAATTATCACAAGTTTGAAACAGGACACACAGGAATATCGGAGAACTACGAAGGAGTTAAAAGACATATCTACTTCCCAAATTTGAAAAAACTGGTACACAAATTCGTAAACAACTGCGATACATGCAACAGAGTCAAATATGATAGGCGACCTATAAGAGCAAAATTTAATTTAACGGAAACACCGAAAGATTGCAAAGAAATAATTCACATGGACTGCTACACTAATTCAAAAGCGAATTTTCTAACTTTTATAGACAGGTTTTCTAAAATTTGCCACAGCATTTTTTCTTGAAGATAGGACCAGCCAAACTATAATCGAAAAAATAAACCAATATAAGTCGCAAAGAGGACATTTTTAAAAAAAATTTTTGCTGATAACGAATTTAAAAACATTAATATTAAAGATTTCCTCAGAAACGAAAATATTGAACTACATCTCGTTAAACCAAATAACCATACCGGCAATTCTGATGTAGAACGCCTACACAATACACTAGGAGAAAAAATTAGAGTATTAGGTATAGAAAATAAAAACTCCAGTATAACAAATAAAATGAGCAAAGCTATAGAATGGTATAATAACAGCTACCACTCAGTTACAAAAGAAAAACCCATAAATATTGAGGAAGGTAAGTGTAACAAGAGCACAATTTATGACAGAATATTCAAAGAAAAATCTAAGCGAATAAATAAGAGTAACGAAAACAGAGAACACTATGTAGAAGAAAGAAATATAGGTTACGTAAAGAATTACAAAAGCGTTAGGCATAAGGAACAACCGAAGTTTATAAAAACAAATCTAAACGATATACATTTAAACAACGTTAAACGGAAATACAAATTTGCAGGGGCAATGGATCCTGAAACTTTTGATCCTGACAGCAATTTGGACCCTGGGGCTGGGACAAGTAACAATAGATAAAATAGAAAGCAACAAAGGATATATAGAAATACAAACAGGCGATGCAGATATAGTTAAGTCATATGTAACAATACTACACGTTATAAATCCACTAGAAATATCAAATTTACTTAATGAAATAGAATCTAATATAAAATCGGCAAATCTGCAAGTAGGACAAGCAATACTAAACATGCAAATTAAATTTATTAGAAGCAAGATAAATACTATCACACCCCACAGACAAAAAAAAGGCCTACTAAATGCTGTAGGAACTGTACAAAAATGGCTTTACGGTACCATGGACGACAATGATAGACAAGACCTTGAACAACACCTCAACATCATCGACACAAACAACCACAAGGCTATCGAAACAATAAACAAACAAATAGATATTAATACTAATTTCAATAAAACGTTTCTTGAATTAAAAAAACTTATGCATAACGATAGGGATATGATATCTGCAAAACTAAACTCCATAGGGAGCATAAGTAAAAGGACCCAAGACGAAATTTTATACCTCGACTTTTCTCTAAAACTGAAAATATTACAGGACAATGTAGAACACATACAAGACAATATAGCAGCAAGTGGTTTAGGAATTTTACATAGCAACATGATAACCGACCCAAAAAATAACAAAATACAACTTAGACTCACAAAAATTGAAAAAAATAAAATTAGGATCCCTTACAGACAAAAAACCCTAACATTATTTTCGCTATCAAAATTCCAACAGAAATAATAACACTACACACATCTATAATATTGCCGTTAGGAGATATAAGCAACTTTGAGTTAATGTTTCAACAAGTATATGCACTAAGATATAACAATGAATTGTACGAATTTAATGATAATATAGATTTACAACGTCTTAAGCCAATTAATAATTGTTTGATAAAAAGAAACTGTATGAAAATTTTTAATAACGCCTCCGAAATTATAAACATTAACGAAGGAATTATATTTGTAAAAAATACTAAAAATACTAGTGTAGAAAGTGACTGCATTATAAACAACAGCTCTCCCTTAAGCGGAAACTATTTAATACATTTTTACAATTGTAGCATAACAATTAATAATAAAACATTTTCAACAAAAAGTAAAATAATTAAAAGTAGCATTGTATTAGCAAGCGATATAGACAACATTAAAGATATAAATAAGAAACTTATATTTGACGATATTATATTACAACAAATAGAAAATATAAACTTTATAGATGAAGTTAAATATCAAAAACGACAACAATACATACATATAAGCATATATACAATATCAATTGTAATTATAGTCAGTCTTTCGATAATCATTTATTGTAAAAACAAGAGAAAGAATTTCAAAATTACTAAAGTGATCTCCCAGGAGAGAGCTCAATCAAGGGGGGGAGGAGTTACGTCGACGTCGATGCCAACCACTATCGGCATGACCGATATGAATGCAACTGCAATTCATAAGAACTGCAACAAAGAAATAATGCCGACGTCAACGTTAACAACCTACCCCAAAACACTTAGAATTAATTGGTCTACTTAAATATTTTCCCTTTTTTGTTACCGCAACAATATTGCGACCACACGAAATATGCATATCATATTTCGAAACAAACCAGGGCACTTACATTGGATCACATTGCATTTCCGCTGCACATTTAATATGTTCAAACGAATATTGCGATAGCAATTAACGTCACAATAAATAGTGCAACATAAATATTTGAGGGAATGCAATTGATGTAATGTGAGAAGTAGGCCACTTGACAAATATTGTCGCAACTACAAGTGGTTGCGCCAAAATAATAATAAGAAAAGAAATAATGTATTTTGTATCAGAAAATAGAACTTAGCTTAAGAAAATATTGGAAATAAATGAACAGAAGAATTCTGACGGTTAATCCGACAAGTCGTGATTTTCTTTTAGCGATACACCAAACCGAAGTTTAGTGTTAATAAGAATATTTGAACTAAAGTTCAATATTCATCGTTATTGATCGAGCCTTAAAAACACGGTTCAATAACCACAACTCGCGCGCATGCGCACTGATTACAAATCTTTGTGTTTTTATTTATAGCCCAGCCGAGGTGTTTGCGGCGTGCGGTTGCTGCCGCGCCGTTGTTACGGCATCCGCTGAGTGGGCGTTGAATGGCAAATTTGCACGCGCGCGCCTTGCCGTGAGGGCCAAGCGTCGCAGCCCAATACCGCAACAATATGGCAAACAGTTGGTTGTAGGTGGCAAGCAATACGCTGCTGCTCCGTTGTAACATATAAATATGTATGTATGTGTGTGTATGAAAATGCCGCGGTGCGAAGTGTTAAACTGTTTAAATAACAATTTGCTTTGTTGAAAAATTGAAACGGTTTGTTGAACTTGACATTTGAGTGTCAAAATGACGCGCTTACGACGCTTATGTGGCAGCTCGACGAAAAGGTGCCGTCATCATTAGCACCTACATACACACGTACAAACATAAAAATGAGTTGTATGTAGTATTTACCGCTATGGTAAGTGGGCGATGTTTCAGTGTTTCCAGACGCTATTAAGTAATTTGCAAGATGACTTAATAAAATTCTGAGTAGTCTTTTCACGTGAGAGATTAAGTATTTAAGTCCATGTATTAATATTGGCTCGTAATTTAATCACGGAATATTCTTATATTCTCTCAATTAACAAGACGGCCTCTTGTTGTAACCAAATGTAGTCGAGACCTCGAGCTTCAATTTCAGGCATCAAATAGTCGGTTATCTGGCTCGATTACGATCGCCATTGACGGTTACGTTCTCACCGGCATCATTTGTGAAGAAGTATGTACCCGTGGCTCCACCGGCCCACAAACCACACCAAAACTTTTTTTTTTTTTCTGGATAAAATGACAACTCTTGAATCTCTTCAGGTTGCTCTTCGTCTCTAATGTGGAAAGTTTGCTTGTTTACATACCCATTGAGCCAGAATGAGCTTCATCGCTGAACAAAATTTGGCTCGAAAATGCCGGATTTTCTTTTGTTCTGAATCCAGTGCGACTAATGGTAGTCAGAAGTGACAAGGCAGGTGAGACAGAACTTCTCAGCCGCTGTTTTTTAAATAGTTTTAAACCAGTCTTGCAACATGAGGCCGAGCGTTTTCCTTATATAAAGTTATGAGCAGTTTTCGGCTATCACTCGCTTCAATATGAATAAAGTTATTGTCGGTAGCGTTCCCCATTAATGTTTTCACTCAGTTCCAGAAGCTCATAATACAGTATACCCGTCTGATTTTACAATATACAGATTATTACCTTGGGGTCATGGATATTTCGGCTTTGTTGTTGATTTTTGTAAAGGGTGATTTTTTAAGAGCTTGATAACTTTTTTTAAAAAAAAAACGCATAAAATTTGCAAAATCTCATCGGTTCTTTATTTGAAACGTTAGATTGGTTCATGACATTTACTTTTTGAAGATAATTTCATTTAAATGTTGACCGCGGCTGCGTCTTAGGTGGTCCATTCGGAAAGTCCAATTTTGGGCAACTTTTTCGAGCATTTCGGCCGGAATAGCCCGAATTTCTTCGGAAATGTTGTCTTCCAAAGCTGGAATAGTTGCTGGCTTATTTCTGTAGACTTTAGACTTGACGTAGCCCCACAAAAAATAGTCTAAAGGCGTTAAATCGCATGATCTTGGTGGCCAACTTACGGGTCCATTTCTTGAGATGAATTGTTGTCCGAAGTTTTCCCTCAAAATGGCAATAGAATCGCAAGCTGTGTGGCATGTAGCGCCATCTTGTTGAAACCACATGTCAACCAAGTTCAGTTCTTCCATTTTTGGCAACAAAAAGTTTGTTAGCATCGAACGATAGCGATCGCCATTCACCGTAACGTTGCGTCCAACAGCATCTTTGAAAAAATACGGTCCAATGATTCCACCAGCGTACAAACCACACCAAACAGTGCATTTTTCGGGATGCATGGGCAGTTCTTGAACGGCTTCTGGTTGCTCTTCACCCCAAATGCGGCAATTTTGCTTATTTACGTAGCCATTCAACCAGAAATGAGCCTCATCGCTGAACAAAATTTGTCGATAAAACACATTTCGAACCGAACACTGATTTTGGTAATAAAATTCAATGATTTGCAAGCGTTGCTCGTTAGTAAGTCTATTCATGATGAAATGTCAAAGCATACTGAGCATCTTTCTCTTTGACACCATGTCTGAAATCCCACGTAATCTGTCAAATACTAATGCATGAAAATCCTAACCTCAAAAAAATCACCCTTATTTGCAGTTGTCGTAAAGATTAATTTTTCATCACCGGTCAAAATCCAACACGAAAACGACTTTTTTCTAGCGTTCAAGTCGAATTTTTGCCAATCAAAATCGTTTTTTAAATGTCCGTTGACTTCAATGTATTTCCCATCCGTTTTTATTGCTTTTGAATGTATCCATCTGCATTTTGAAATACCTGGTTGGGTGACTTCTAAAAATTCTGCCAGCTTTTCTAATGTTTGTTGTAATGTTTCCTTTGAATAATGCTTCCAGTTCCTTATCTTTATACCTTTTGGGTGGTCTAAGACCTTCTTCGTTTTCAAGCCGAAATCACCACTTTTAAATCGTGCAAACCATTTTTGGCTCAGCGAAGCATGTTCACCATAAACTGGCACCAAACTACGAATATTTTCGGATGATTGCGGAATCCAATTTTTGGTCACGAAACGTTTAATGTTGAAAAAGACCTTCGGTGACAGCTGTTTGTCGGGAACAAACGGTTTTGATTGTTGCAGAACGCGTTGACGATGAAACATTTCCAGGACGGTCACCAACATCAACTGATGACCAACTCGTCAATAAAATAAAGGAATTGTTGCTTGAGGATCGATGATTAACAGTCAGAAATCTTACTGGCACCAGAAGGATCAGTGAAAACCTTTTTGAAAGATCGTTCGGGCCTATGAAAAGCGAAAGCACGATTGGTTCCAAAATCATTAAATCGTTTCAAAAAATAGCGTGGCATTAACGTCTGCGAAACAATGTTTTCCGACTATCACGATGTCATGAAACCTATTACTACTAGCGATGAGTCTTGGATCTATGCTTACGACTTGGAAACAGATGATCTATCGGCAGAGTAACGTGACAGAGATGAACCGAAACCGAAAAATCACATGAAGGCAGGTCAGAAATCAAGGTTATGTTTACAGTTTTCTTCTATTATCAAAGCGTGGTGCTCGCCCAATTTCTTCCGAACGGGCAAACTGTCGACAAGGGATATTATTTAAGTGTTATGCGCCTAAAAGACACTGGAATTATGGGCCGGAAACTCTTGGTTTTTGCACCACGACAATGCAGTTGCAGTCTTCATTGATTCTTCCTGAGTTTTTCGCCAAGTTTTCAACAAATAGAGGTGTCGCGACCGCCATATTCGCCGGATTGCACCGTGCAACTTCTGGCCAGCAAATCAGCAAACTAAAATGGCCGCTGCGGGCAAACCTTTTTGAGATATTAAACGTGAGTTTGCTATTGAAGGCAATTCCGGAAATTGGTTTTAACAACCTTTTCGAGCACAAGTATATTGGGTGCGAGTGAGATTACTTAGGTCTAGGTCGTGAGCAAAGTTGCGAACAAAGTCTTACTATTTTTTGCTCACAATAGTACATCACCGCTTCTTATCTGGCTCAGTGACCTTCTGAAAACGAATTCTAATATTTCGGGAGGAAGTAAAAAATCAAAAATTAATGGCCATCCTATCAAACGCTCCACTCACTTCCCATGTATGCCAAAGCGCTTTCCTTCTAATTTAGCCCCCTGACGCGTTTACTGTCGTGACTTGTGCGATGTCATTGACTTAAGTTCCTTCGCCATCTATCACTTCTACTTTCCTTCAAAGCTTGCGATTTCTAAACTTTGAGGTTGGACTTTTGGTACACCGCTTTCGTATTGAGTTTAACCGAAGCGGTGTGGCCAATAATTTTCCATGAATCTACAGTTGGCATGGCATAAGCAAAACATATAAGTGTGCGTATATGTAAGCACTGTGGCTCCTCACGCTTAAACGTCTTAAACGCTTAGCTAATTCGGCACACCTAACCAAAAGCTGTTGCCGCCATTCTCGGCTTTTGCTGACGGCAGTCTTCAGCGCGTCTAGCATAAAGTCTCGTAAAGTAGTTAGTAAATACTTCAAGTGTCTGCATGCGGCAAGTTGGCGCACAAATTCACTATATGTGCTTGCGCTGTTGCTAAGAGTTCTTAGCGGCGTAACTTTGTGTGTCTAACAAACGCAAACTGCTTGCAACATATTGCGGCAGGTTAGCCATACCAATGAGCGAGTGTTTCATTTAAGCTGCAATTCCATTAATACCACTTGTTCTTGTTGGCATGCATGCAGTTATTCGCCAATGCCGCTGCCAGCCCATTCATCAATCCTTCCACATATCGGTTGGTGGTTGTCTTTCCACGTAAATTCATTGATCTCGGAAGTAACAACGAGGGAATCGCATCAATGTAGCAAACGAGCGCGAAAGTACTTATTTGGCGACTCACGATGCGAAGACGCTGAGTGTTGGTTTGGCTGTATGTCTGCTCGATGTGTGATTATCGCGCTTTGCAGTCGATAAAAATGCCAACTAAACGCTTCCTATTGATCGTAAGGTGATAAGCAAAAATGTGGCCAAGCGTTGACAGCGGGCAATTCAAGGACATGTATATGAAGTTATGTTGACTTTCGTAGATAGTGCTAAGAAATTGAAAGAAGAGTTATGTTTCATGTAAATTTTTTGTTTTTATGTGAAGTGTTCACAGTTTTTAGTCCATAAAATTAACAGGACTAATCCAGGGTCTAGTAAAAATGTATTCATCATTTTTCAAATAGTTAGATTTAGTAATCTGTAACTCGGATTGTATAAGTGCGATCGGTTTAACCCATATTGCGTAAGATTGATTAAAATTCGCATTAAATAAACTTCTCTGACAGTTTTGAGATTGCTTAATCAAGTCCGACCGCCATGTAACCATTGGTTTGAATGCCTGGGAATAGGATTTGGAATCAATTTTAAAGAGAGTAATCCGGAAATTGGTTGGAGGGTCTCATTTATCCACCTTATAGTCCAGACCTGGCACCAAGTGATTACTATTCCAGTGATTTCCGTGGTAAATAAATAGCCTCAAGAGAAACTTGTGAAAGAGTTCTATATTCAAAAAGGAAAAAGTTACTTGAAATCGTTTCTTTTTTCATAAAAATCGACCGAAATTTATATTTAATTTTATCTATATCTCTATTCATATCTCTATCTCTATCTCTATCTCTATGTTTATCTTTATTTTTACCTTTACCTTTGCCTTTGTCTTTGTCTTTATCTTTATCTTTATCTTTATCTTTATCTTTATCTTTATCTTTATCTTTATCTTTATCTTTATCTTTATCTTTATCTTTATCTTTATCTTTATCTTTATCTTTATCTTTATCTTTATCTTTATCTTTATCTTTATCTTTATCTTTATCTTTATCTTTATCTTTATCTTTATCTTTATCTTTATCTTTATCTTTATCTTTATCTTTATCTTTATCTTTATCTTTATCTTTATCTTTATCTTTATCTTTATCTTTATCTTTATCTTTATCTTTATCTCTATCTTTATCTTTATCTTTATCTTTATCTTTATCTTTATCTTTATCTTTATCTTTATCTTTATCTTTATCTTTATCTTTATCTTTATCTTTATCTTTATTTCTATCTATTCTTTTCTTTATCTTTGTATCTACCTATAATTATATCTCTTTCTGCTTATTTATCTTTTTCTCTATCTCAATATCACGCTCTTTCTTCATATGCTTTATTTTTATATCCATTTTATATACTTATTTACAGTTATTTTTTTACACACACCCACACCACTGTCTTCTAACCTTCATCTGTTGTAGCCCATCAAAATATTATTTTTAACTTCCTCCAATTTCAAAAAGCTCAAAGGGAATTGCATTGCAGCAAAAGTCATAACCAGAACATAACAACAACAATGGCGTTCATCGTCCAAGCGCCACTCGTCATCGGACCACTTTATGCCACTTGGCAGTGCGCTCACGTAGCAGCGCTTAGCGAGCGAAACAAGCATCAAAGCGATGAATTCATGCTAAGCTACTAGGACAATTTAAATTGCAATCGATTTATTGCAATGCAATTGATTGCTACACAATTATTGTCAATAAGCGCCATCGAGTAAGCCCCACCGAACAACGGCACGCCGACAAATTGCTGCGCCACCAAAGTAGTCGGGCAGCGAAGACTGCGAGACGCTTCGCTATGTCGGCGACTAAGTTGTCGGCGTCGAACACCCTTTATTGACATTGGCAATGTGCGCTCGTAAATTGAATTGAATTGCCAGCAATTTGCCAGCACCAATTCATTTAGGGCCCTTTGCGCGCGCACCATCACACGCTCGCCCATTCACTCGCTCGCGGAGCCCTTCATTTCGTCCGCGCATAGACAGACGGCACACTTGGGTGATCGAAGACAATTGATTGCTGGCGATTGGAAGCTGTCAGGAATGGAGCATTTTTTGCCGTTGCTGTGATATTTCGATCCTTCCCAGATGGCGTACACTGAGAAAAATTGCTCTTAGAACTTTAGGAGCGAAACTTTGGTTTGGTTTATGTCGGAAAATACTTAATCAATTTTTCTGTTAAGTCAAGTATTTCATTCTTGAATATTATAACGCTAATTTTTTTCCGTGTAACATTGATAAACCAGCAATTGATCTCGATGCGATGCTTCGACCACCAGTCTGAAAAATAAAGAAATATGTAATTGACAAATGCAAAGAATATCATCAATGAGAGAATTTCTTTGTCACATTTACAATAAAATGAAATATTTCAATGTTCTTTTCTAAGAAATTGGTGCTAAAATAGCCAATGGACATGTTTATGATACGTGTTTCCAATAAAATATTGAAAGGAAGGGCTAAATTTGGGTGCAACCGAACATTTTATACTCTTGCAACTTGCAAGAATCAAAACCAGGGAAATATATTAAGGTGCAAAACTTCAATCACAGGATCGGAATCCAAGCAATTTGCCCAAAAAATAGCATGACATTTGAATTTAAACTGCGCGCGTCGAAGCATTTGGAGAATTATTTTTTTTTTAGGTTGGTAGTAC
>JAPZAG010000942.1:0-11931 GCA_027475135.1 Bactrocera correcta | reverse complement strand
AAATCGACTTTACATATACCTAAATATAAGATTACGGAATTCTTCCAAATGTACTGTCGTTATGCCCATGGTTTGTATCAACTACAATACGTTAAAGAAGGTTAATTATTTTAAATATGTTAAACTAATGGTTTGAAGCATTTCGATATCAACTGCTAAATGTGTAAATACAACAAAATCGACTTTATACCTAAATATAAAATTATAACATTACGGATTTCTTCTAAATGCACTGCCGTTATACCGTTAAGGCTTTATGTAGACCTCATTAAGCTAAAAAATGTAAATTAACTTAATATGTTAAACTAATGATTTGAAGCATTTCGATATCGATAGCTAAATGTGTATATACAAGAAAATCGACTTTATACCTGGATATAAGTTTACGGAATTCTTCTACATGCACTGCCGTTATGCCGCCATGGCTTTATATCAACTTCAATATGTTAAAGAAGGTTAACTAACTTAAATATGTTAAACTAATGATTTGAAACATTTCGATATCGCTTGCTAAATGTGTATATACACGAAAATCGAATTTATACCTAAATATAAGATAACGGAATTCTTCTAAACGCACTGCCGTTATGCCGTTAAGGCTTTATGTAGACTTCAGTAAGATAGAGGGGAATAATTAACTTAAATATGTTAAACTTATGATTTGAAGCATTTCGATATCGATTGCTAAATGTGTAAATACAAAAAAATCGACTTTGTACCTAAATATAAGATAACGGAATTCTTTTAAATGCACTGCAGTTATACCGTTAAGGCTTTTTGTAGACTTCAGTGCGTTAAAGAAGTTTTATTATAAAAACTTGAAAATGTAAAATTAATGATTTGAAGCATTTCGATAGCGGTTGCTAAATGAGTATATACAAGAAAATCGACTTTATACCTAAATAAAAGATTATAAAATTCTTCTAAATGCACTGACGTTATGCCGTTAAGGCTTTTGTAGACTTCAGTATGAAAAAGAGGGTTAATTAACTTAAATATGTTAAACTAATGATTTGAAGCATTTCGATATCGATTGCTAAATATGTATGTACAAAAAAATCGACTTTATACCTAAATATAAGATAACGGAATTCATATAGATATACTGCCGTTATGCCGTTATGGCTTTATGTAAACTTCAGTAGGATAAAGAAGATTAATTAATTCAAATATGTTAAACCAGTTATCTTAAGCATTTCGATATCGATTGCGAAATGTATACATACAAGAATATCGAATTTATACCTAAATATAAGATTACGGAATTCTTCCACATGTACAGTCGTTATGCCGCCATGGCTTTTTATCACCTTCAATACGTTAAAGAAGGTTAATTATTTTAAATATGTTAAACTTGAAGTTTGAAGTGAATGTGTAAATACAAAAAATCGAATTTATACCTAAATTTAAATTATAATATTACGGAATTCTTCTAAATGCACTGCCATTATACCGTTAGGGCTTTATGTAGACTTCAGTAAGCTAAAAAATGTTTATTAACTTAATATATTAAACTAATGATTTGAAGCATTTCGATATCGATAGCAAAATGAGTATATACAAGAAAATCAATTTTATACCTATATATAAGATTACGGAATTCTTCTACATGCACTGCCGCTATGCCGCCATGACTATATGCCAACTTCAGATCGTTAAGAAGGTTTACTAACTTAAATATGTTAAACTAATGAGTTGAGGCATCTCGATATCGATTGCTAAATGTATATATACAACAAAATCGACTTTATACCTAAATATAAGATTACGGAATTCTTCTAAATGCACTGCCGTTATACCGTTATGGCTTTAGGTAAACTTCAGTAAGATAAAGAAGGTAAATAACCTTAAATATGTTAAACTAACGATTTGAAGCATTTCGTTATCGATTGCTTAATGTGTATATACAAGAAAATCGAATTTATACCTGAATATAAGATTACGAATTTCTTCTAAATGCACTGCCGTTATGCCGCCATGGCTTTATATCAAATTCAATAAGTTAAAGAAGGTTAACTAACTTAAATATGTTAAACTTATGATTTAAAACATTTCGATATCGCTTGCTAAATGTGTATATATAAGAAAATCGAATTTATACCTAAATATAAGATAACGGAATTCTTCTAAATGCACTGTCGTTATGCCGTTAAGGCTTTATATATATTTCAGTAAGATAGAGGGGAATAATTAACTTAAATATGTTAAACTTATGATTTGAAGCATTTCGATATCGATTGCTAAATATGTAAATACAAGAAAATCGACTTTGTACCTAAATATAAGATTACGGAATTCTTTTAAATGCACTGCAGTTTTACCGTTAAGGCTTTATGTAGACTTCTGTGCGTTAAAGAAGCTTTATTAACTTAAATATGTTAAAATAATGATTTGAAGTATTTCGATATCGACTGCTAAATGAGTATATACAAGAAAATCGACTTTATACCTAATTATAAGGTTACGTAATTCTTCTAAATTCACTGCCGTTATGCCGTTAAGGCTTTATGTAGACTTCAGTAAGATAAAGAGGGTTGATTAACTTAAATATGTTAAACTAATGATTTGAAGCATTTCGATATCGATTGATAAATGTGTATAAACGAGAAAACCGTTTTTATACCTAGATATAAGATTACGGAATTCTTCTACATGCACTGCCGTTATGCCGCCATGGATTTATGTCACCTTCGGTAGGTTAAAAAAGGTAATTTAACTTAAATATGTTAAACTAATGATTTGAAGCATTTCGATATCGATTGCTAAATGTGCTAATACAAGAAACCTGACTTTATACCTAAACATAGGATAACGGAGTTCTTCCAAATGCACTGCCGCTATTCCGTCATGGCTTTATGTCAACTTCAGTTCGTTAAAGTAGGTTTGTTAACTTAAATATGTTAAACGAATGATTTGAAGCATTTCGATATCGATTGCTAAATGTGTATATACAAGAAAATCGACTTTATACCTAAATATAAGATTACGGAATTCTTCTACATGCACTGCCGTTATGCCGCCATGGCTTTATGACAACTTCAGTGCGTTGAAGAAGGTTTATTAAGTTAAATATTTTCAACTAATGAATTGAAGCATTTCGATATCGATTGCTTAATGCATATACACAAGAAAATCGACTTTATGCCTAAATATAAGATTACGGAATTCTTCTACGTGCACTGCCGTTATGCTGCCATGGCTTTATGACAACTTCAGTGCGTTGAAGAAGCTTTATTAACTTAAATATGTTAAACTAATGATTTGAAGCATTTCGATATCGATTTCTAAATGCATATATACAAGAAAATCGACTTTATACCTAAATATAAGATTACGGAATTCTTCCAAATTACTGTCGTTATGCCGCCATGGCTTTATTTCACCTTCAATACGTTAAAGTTGGTTAATTAACATAAATATGTTAAACTAATGATTTGAAGCATTTCGATATCGATTGCTAAATACGCAAATACAAGAAAATCGACTTTATACCTTAATATAAGTTTACGGAATTCTTCTAAATGCACTGCAGTTATACCGTTAAGGCTTTATGTAGACTTCAGTGTGTTAAAGAAGGTTTATTATAAATAACTTGAAAATGTAAAACTAATGATTTGAAGCATTTCGATATCGCTTGCTAAATGTGTATATATAAGAAAATCGAATTTATACCTAAATATAAGATAACGGAATTCTTCTAAATGCACTGTCGTTATGCCGTTAAGGCTTTATATATATTTCAGTAAGATAGAGGGGAATAATTAACTTAAATATGTTAAACTTATGATTTGAAGCATTTCGATATCGATTGCTAAATATGTAAATACAAGAAAATCGACTTTGTACCTAAATATAAGATTACGGAATTCTTTTAAATGCACTGCAGTTTTACCGTTAAGGCTTTATGTAGACTTCTGTGCGTTAAAGAAGCTTTATTAACTTAAATATGTTAAAATAATGATTTGAAGTATTTCGATATCGACTGCTAAATGAGTATATACAAGAAAATCGACTTTATACCTAATTATAAGGTTACGTAATTCTTCTAAATTCACTGCCGTTATGCCGTTAAGGCTTTATGTAGACTTCAGTAAGATAAAGAGGGTTGATTAACTTAAATATGTTAAACTAATGATTTGAAGCATTTCGATATCGATTGATAAATGTGTATAAACGAGAAAACCGTTTTTATACCTAGATATAAGATTACGGAATTCTTCTACATGCACTGCCGTTATGCCGCCATGGATTTATGTCACCTTCGGTAGGTTAAAAAAGGTAATTTAACTTAAATATGTTAAACTAATGATTTGAAGCATTTCGATATCGATTGCTAAATGTGCTAATACAAGAAACCTGACTTTATACCTAAACATAGGATAACGGAGTTCTTCCAAATGCACTGCCGCTATTCCGTCATGGCTTTATGTCAACTTCAGTTCGTTAAAGTAGGTTTGTTAACTTAAATATGTTAAACGAATGATTTGAAGCATTTCGATATCGATTGCTAAATGTGTATATACAAGAAAATCGACTTTATACCTAAATATAAGATTACGGAATTCTTTTAAATGCACTGCAGTTATACCGTTAAGGCTTTATGTAGACCTCTGTGCGTTAAAGGTTTATTAACTTAAATATGTTAAACTAATGATTTGAAGTATTTCGATATCGCTTGCTAAATATGTAAATACAGAAAATCGACTTTTTACCTAAATATAAGATTAGGGAATTCTTCTACATGCACTGCCGTTATGCCGCCATGGCTTTGTGACAACTTCAGTTCGTTGAAGAAGGTTTATTAACTTAAATATGTTAAACTAATGAATTGAAGCATCGCGATATCGATTGCTAAATGTGTATATACAAGAAAATCGACTTTATACCTAAATATAAGATTACGGAATTCTTCTTAATGCACAGCCGTTATACCGTTATGGCTTTATGTTAATTTCAGTGCGTTAAAGAAGCTTTATTAACTTAAATATGTTAAACTAATGATTTGAAGCATTTCGATATCGATCGATAAATGTGTATAAACAAGAAAACCGTTTTTATACCTAGATATAAGATTACGGAATTCTTCTAAATGCACTGCAGGTATACCGCTAAGGCTTTATGTAGACTTCAGTGCGTTAAAGAAGGTTTATTATAAAAAACTTGAAAATGTAAAACTAATGATTTGAAGCATTTCGGTATCGATTGCTAAATGTGCTAACACAAGAAACCTGACTTTATACCTAAACATAGGTTAACGGAATTCTTCCAAATGTACTGTCGTTATGCCGCCATGGCTTTATATCACCTTCAATACGTTAAAGATGGTTTATTAACTTAGATAAGTTAACCTAATTATTTGAAGCATTTCGATATCGATTGCTAAATGTGTATATACAACAAAATCGACTTTATACCTAAATATAAGATAACGGAATTCTTCTAAATGCACTGCCGTTCTACCGTAATGGTTTTATGTAAACTTCAGGTGGTTAAAGAAGGTTTATTAACTTAAATATATGAAACTAATGATTTGAAGCATTTCGATATCGATTGCTAAATGTGTATATACAAGAAAATCAAATTCATACCTAAATATAAGATTACGTAATTCTTCTAAATGCATTGCCGTTATACCGTTAAGGCTTTATGTAGACTTCAGTAAGATAAAGAGGGTTAATTAACTTAAATATGTTAAACTAATGGTTTGAAGCATTTCGGTATCGATTTCTGAATGTGTATATACAAGAAAATCGATTTTATACCTAAATATAAGATTACGGAATTCTTCCATATTACTGTCGTTATGCCGCCATGGCTTTATATCACCTTCAATACGTTAAAGATGGTTAATTAACTTAAATATGATAAACTAATGATTTGAAGCATTTCGATATCGATTGCTAAATATGTAAATACAAGAAAATCGACTTCATACATAAATATATGATTACGGAATTCATCGAAATACACTGCCGTTAATCCGCCATGGCTTTATGTCAACTTCAGTTCGTTAAAGTAGGTTTGTTAACATAAATATGTTAAACTAATGATTTGAAGCATTTCGATATCGATTGCTAAATGTGTATATACAAGAAGATCGACTTTATTTATAAATATAACATTACGTAATTCTTCTAAATGCATTGCCGTTATACCGTTAAGGCTTTATGTAGACTTCAGTAAGATAAAGAGGGTTAATTAACTTAAATATGTTAAACTAATGATTTGAAGCATTTCGGTATCGATTTCTGAATGTGTCTATACAAGAAAATCGATTTTATACCTAAATATAAGATTACGGAATTCTTCCAAATTACTGTCGTTATGCCGCCATGGCTTTATATCACCTTCAATACGTTAAAGATGGTTAATTAACTTAAATATGATAAACTAATGATTTGAAGCATTTCGATATCGATTGCTAAATACGCAAATATAAGAAAATCAACTTTATACCTTAATATAAGATTACGGAATTCTTCTAAATGCACTGCAGTTATACCGTTAAGGCTTTATGTAGACTTCAGTGTGTAAAAGAAGGTTTATTATAAATAACTTGAAAATGTAATACTAATGATTTGAAGCATTTCGATATCGATCGCTAAATGTGTATATACAAGAAAATCGACTTTACATATACCTAAATATAAGATTACGGAATTCTTCCAAATGTACTGTCGTTATGCCGCAATGGTTTGTATCAACTACAATACGTTAAAGAAGGTTAATTATTTTAAATATGTTAAACTAATGCTTTGAAGCATTTCGATATCGACTGCTAAATGTGTAAATACAACAAAATCGACTTTATACCTAAATATAAAATTATAACATTACGGATTTCTTCTAAATGCACTGCCGTTATACCGTTAAGGCTTTATGTAGACCTCATTAAGCTAAAAAATGTTTATTAACTTAATATGTTACACTTATGATTTGAAGCATTTCGATATCGATAGCTAAATGTGTATATACAAGAAAATCGGTTTTATACCTGAATATAAGATTACGGAATTCTTCTACATGCACTGCCGTTATGTCGCCATGGCTTTATATCAACTTCAATATGTTAAAGAAGGTTAACTAACTTAAATATGTTAAAATAATGATTTGAAATATTTCGCTTTCTAAATGTGTATATACAATTTATACCTAAATATAAGATAACGGAATTCTTCTAAAAGCACTGCCGTTATGCCGTTAAGGCTTTATGTAGACTTCAGTAAGATAGAGGGGAATAATTAACTTAAATATGTTAAACTTATGATTTGAAGCATTTCGATTTCGATTACTAAATATGTAAATACAAGAAAGTCGACTTTGTACCTAAATATAAGATTACGGAATTCTTTTAAATGCAGTTATACCGTTAAGGCTTTATGTAAACTTCAGTGCGTTAGAGAAAGTTTATTATAAATAACTTAAAAATGTAAAACTAATGATTTGAAGCATTTCGATATCGATTGCTAAATATGTAAATACAAGAAAATCGACTATATACCTAAATATAAGATAACGGAATTTTTCTAAATGCACTGCCGTTATGCCGTTAACACTTTATGTAGACTTCAGTGCGTTAAAGAAGGTTTAATAACTTAAATATGTTAAAGCATTTCGATATCGATTGCTAAATGTGTACATACAAGAAAATCGACTTTATACCTAACTAAAAGATTACGGAATTCTTCCAAATGTACTGTCATTATGCCGCCAAGGCTTTGTACCTAAATATAAGATAACGGAATTCTTCTAAATGCAGTGCAATTATACCGTTAAGGTTTTATGTAGACTTCAGTGCGTTAAAGAAGGTTTATTATCTTAAATATGTTAAACTAATGATTTGAAGCATTTCGATATCGATTGCTAAATGTGTACATACAAGAAAATCGACTTTATACCTAACTAAAAGATTACGGAATTCTTCCAAATTACTGTCATTATGCCGCCAAGGCTTTGTACCTAAATATAAGATAACGGAATTCTTCTAAATGCAGTGCAATTATACCGTTAAGGCTTTATGTAGACTTCAGTGCGTTAAAGAAGGTTTATTAATTTAAATATGTTAAACTAATGACTTGAAGCATTTCGATATCGATTGCCAAATGTGTATATACAAGAAAATCGACTTTATACCTAAATAAAAGATTACGGAATTCTTCCAAATGAACTGTCGTTATGCCACCATGGCTTTGTATAAACTGCAGTTCGTTAAAGAAGGTTTATTAACTTAAATATGTTAAACCACTTATTTGAAGCATTTCGATATCGACTGCTAAATGTGTAAATACAAGAAAATCGACTTTACACCTAAATATAAAATTATAACATTACGGAATTCGTCTAAACGCACTGCCGTTATACCGTTAAGGCTTTATGTAGACTTCAGTCAGCTAAAAAATGTTTATTAACTTAATATGTTAAACTAATGATTTGAAGCATTTCGATATCGATACCTAAATATGTATATACAAGAAAATAGAATTTATACCTAAATATTAGATTATGGAATTATTCTGCGTGCACTGCAGTTATGAAAGTTAAAGAAGGTTTATTAACTTAAATATGTTAAACTAATGAGCTGAAGCATTTAGATATCGATTGCTAAATGTGTATATACAAGAAAATCGAATTCATACCTAAATAAAAGATTACGGAAATTACCCAAATATACTGCCGTTATGCCGTTATGGCTTCTGTAAAGAAGGTTAATTATTTAAATATGATAAGCTAATGGTTTGAAGCATTTCGATATCGATGCTAAATATGTAAATACAAGAAAATCGACTTTATACCTAAATATAAAATTATAACCTTATGGATATCTTCTAAATGCACTGCCGTTATGCCATTAGGGCCTTATGTAGACTTTAGTGCGCTAAAGAAGGTTTATTAACTTAAATATGTTAAGCTAATGATTTGAAGCATTTCGATATCGATTGCTAAATGTGTATATACAAGAAAATCGAATTTATACCTAAATATAAGATAACATAATTCTTCTAAATGCACTGCCGTTATGCCCTTAAGGCTTTATGTAGACTTCAGTGAGTTAAAGAAGGTTTATTAACTTAAATATGTTAAACTAGTGATTTGAAGCATTTCGATATCGATTGCTAAATGTGTATATACAAGAAAATCGACTTTATACCTAAATGTAAGATTACGGAATTCTTCCAAATGTACTGTCGTTATGCCGCCATGGCTTTATGTGAACTTCAATTCGTTAAAGAAGGTTAATTAACTTAAAAAAGTTAAACTAATGATTTGAAGCATTTTGATATCGCTTGCTAAATGAGTATAAGAAAGTCGAATTTATACCTAAATATAAGATAACGGAATTCTTCTAAATGCAGTGCAATTATACCGTTAAGGTTTTATGTAGACTTCAGTGCGTTAAAGAAGGTTTATTATCTTAAATATGTTAAACTAATGATTTGAAGCATTTCGATATCGATTGCTAAATGCGTATATTGAACAAAATCGACTTTATACCTAAATATAAGATTACGGAACTCTTCCAAATGCACTGCCGTTATGCCGTAAAGGCTTTTGTAGACTTCAGTAAGATAAAGAGGATTAATTAACCTAAATCTGTTAAACTTATGATGTGAAGCATATCGGCATCGATTGCTAAATGTGTATATACAAGAAAATCGACTTTATACCTAAATATAAGATTACGGAATTGTCCCAAATATACTGTCGTTATGCCGCCATGGCTTTGTATCACCTTCAATACGTTAAAGAAGGTTTACTAACTTAAATATGTTAAACTAATGATTTGAAGCATTTCGATATCGATTGCTAAATATGTAAATACAAGAAAATCGACTTTATACCTTAATATAAGATTACGGAATTCTTCTAAATGCACAGCAGTGATCCCGTTAAGGCTTTATGTAGACTTCAGTGAGTTAAAGTAGGTTTATTAACTTAAATATGTTAAACTAGTGATTTGAAGCATTTCGATATCGATGGCTAAATGTGTATATACAAGAAAATAGATTTTATACCTAAATAAAAGATTACGGAAATTACCCAAATATACTGCCGTTATGCCGTTATGGCTTCTGTAAAGAAGGTTAATTATTTAAATATGATAAGCTAATGGTTTGAAGCTTTTTGATATCGATTGCTTAATATGTAAATACAAGAAAATCGACTTTATACCTAAATATAAAATTATAACATTATGGAATTCTTCTAAATGCACTGCCGTTATGCCATTAGGGCCTTGTGTAGACTTTAGTGCGCTAAAGAAGGTTTATTAACTTAAATATGTTAAGCTAATGATTTGAAGCATTTCGATATCGATTGCTAAATGTGTATATACAAAAAAATCGAATTTATACCTAAATATAAGATAACACAATTCTTCTAAATGCACTGCCGTTATGCCGTTAAGGCTTTATGTAGACTTCAGTGAGTTAAAGAAGGTTTATTAACTTAAATATGTTAAACGAGTGATTTGAAGCATTTCGATATCGATTGCTAAATGTGTATATACAAGAAAAGCGACTTTATACCTAAATATGAGATAACGGATTTCTTCTAAATGCAGCGCAGTTATACCGCTAAGGCTTTATGTAGACTTCAGTGCGTTAAAGAAGGTTTATTTTCTTAAATATGTTAAACTAATGATTTGAAGCATTTCTATATCGATTGCTAAATGTGCTAGTACAAGAAACTTGACTTTATACCTAAACATAGGATAACGGAATTCTTCCAAATGCACTGCCGTTAATCCGCCATGGCTTTATGTCAACTTCAGTTCTTTAAAGAAGGTTTGTTAACTTAAATATGTTAAACTAATGATTTGAAGCATTTCGATATCGATTTCTTAATGCATATATACAAGCAAATCGGCTTTATACCTAAATATAAGATTACGGAATTCTTCCAAATTACTGTCGTTATGCCGCCATGGCTTTATTTCACCTTCAATACGTTAAAGATGGTTAATTAACATAAATATGTTAAACTAATGATTTGAAGCATTTCGATATCGATTGCTAAATATGTAGATACAAGAAAATCGACTATATACCTTAATATAAGATTACGGAATTCTTCTAAATGCACAGCAGTTATCCCGTTAAGGCTTTATGTAGACTTCAGTGCGTTAAAGAAGGTTTATTAACTTTAATATGTTAAACTAATGATTTGAAGCATTGCGATATCGCTTACTAAATGTGTATATACAAGAAAATCGACTTTACATATACCTAAATATAAGATTACGGAATTCTTCCAAATGTACTGTCGTTATGCCGCCATGGTTTGTATCAACTACAACACGTTAAAGAAGGTTAATTATTTTAAATATGTTAAACTAATGGTTTGAAGCATTTCTTTATCGACTGCTAAATGTGTAAATACAACAAAATCGACTTTATACCTAAATATAAAATTATAACATTACGGATTTCTTCTAAATGCACTGCCGTTATACCGTTAAGGCTTTATGTAGACCTCATTAAGCTAAAAAATGTTGATTAACTTAATATGTTAAACTAATGATTTGAAGCATTTCGATATCGATAGCTAAATGTGTATATACAAGAAAATCGACTTTATACCTTAATATAAGATTACGGAATTCTTCTAAATGCATTGCAGTTATACCGTTAAGGCTTTATGTAGACTTCAGTGTGTTAAAGAAGGTTTATTATAAATAACTTGAATATGTAAAACTAATGATTTGAAGCATTTCGATATCGATTGCTAAATGTGTATATACAGGAAAATCGACTTTACATATACCTAAATATAATATTACGGAATTCTTCCAAATGTACTGTCGTTATGCCGCCATGATTTGTATCAACTACAATACGTTAAAGAAGGTTAATTATTTTAAATATGTTAAACTAATGGTTTGAAGCATTTCGATATCGACTGCTAAATGTGTAAATACAACAAAATCGACTT
>JAPZAG010000941.1:0-15664 GCA_027475135.1 Bactrocera correcta | reverse complement strand
CGCTCGTAGGAGCAGAAGACAGATTGAAGACTTTCCTGAGAGCTCTTTAAATTATCTAACCAATGCTTTATGTTTGACCCACCTCTTTCCAATAGTTTAGCCGCTATAGCGTTAGCAAATTTGAAACAAAAATGTGACTATAGCCAAGCGCTTGGTAGCAATAGAAGAAAGATTGAAGACTTTCCTGAGAGCCCTTTAAATTATCTAACCAATGCTTTATGTTTGACCCACCTCGTTCCAATTGTTTAGCCGCTAGAGCGTCAGTAAAGTTGAAACAAAATTGTGATTATTGCCAAGCGCTTGGTAAGAGTAAAAGAAAGATTGAAGACTTTCCTGAGAGCTCTTTAAATTATCTAACCAATGCTTTATGTTTGACCCACCTCGTTCCAATAGTTTAGCCTCAAAGCGTTAACAAAGTTGAAACAAAAATGTGACTATTGCCAAGCCCCTGATAAGAGCAGAAGAAAGATTGAAGACTTTCCTGAGAGCTCTTTAAATTATCTAACCAATGCTTAATGTTTGACCCACATCGTTCTAATAGTTTAGCCGCTAGAGAGTTAGCAAAGTTGAAATAAAAATGTGACTATTGCCAAGCCAATGGTAGGACTAGAATACAGATTGATGACTTTCCTGAGAGCTCTTTAAATTATCTAACCAACGTTGTATGTTGGACCCACCTCGTTCCAATAGTTTAGCCGCTATAGCGTTAGCAAAGTTGAAACAAAAATGTGACTATTGCCAAGCGCTTGGTAGCAATAGAAGAAAGATTGAAGACTTTCCTGAGAGCCCTTTAAATTGTCTAACCAATGCTTTATGTTTGACCCACCTCGTTCCAATAGTTTAGCCGCTAGAGCGTTAGCAAAGTGGAAACAAAAATGTGATTATTGCCAAGCGCTTTGTAGGAGTAAAAGAAAGATTGAAGTCTTTCCTGAGAGCTCTTTAAATTATCTAGCCAATGCTTTATGTTTGACCCACCTCGTTCCAATAGTTTAGCCTCATAGCGTAAGCAAAAATGAAACAAAAATGTGACTATTGCCAAGCCCCTGGTAGGAGTAGAAGAAGAATTGAAGACTTTCCTTAGAGCTCTTTAAATTATCTAAACAATGCTTTATGGTTGAGCCACATCGTTCCTATAGTTTAGCCTCAGAGCGTTAGCAAAGTTGAAACAAAAATGTGACTATTGCCAAGCTCCTGGTAGGAGTAGAAGGAAAATTGGGGATTTTCCTGCGAGCCCTTTCAATTATCTAACCAATGCTCAAACGACTCACCTCGTTCAAATAGTTTACCCGCTAGAGCGTTATCAAAAGTGAAACTAAAATGTGACTATTGCCAAGCCCCTGGTAGGAGTAGAAGAAAGTGTGAAGATTTTCCTAAGAGCTCTTTAAATTATCTAACCAATGCTATATGTTTTACCCAGCTCGTTCCAGTACTTTAGCCTCAGAGCGTTAACAAAGTTGAAACAAAAATGTGACTATTGACAAGCCCCTGATAAGAGTAGAAGAAAGATTGAAGACTTTCCTGGAAGCTCTTTAAATTATCTAACCAATGCTTAATGTTTAACCCACCTCGTTCCAATAGTTTAGCCGCTAGAGCGTTAGCAAAGTTGAAACAAAAATGTGACTATTGTTATGCCAATGGTAGGAGTAGAAGAAAGATTGAAGGCTTTCCCGAGAGCTCTTTAAATTATCTAACCAATGCTTTATGTTTGACCCATTTCGTTCTAATAGTTTAGCCTCAGACCGTTATCAAAGTTGAAACAAAAGTGTGACTATTGCCAAGCCCCTGATAAGAGTAGAAGAAAGATTAAAGACTTTCCTGAGAGCCCTTTAAATTATCCAACCAATGCTTAATGTTTGACCCACCTCGTTCCAATAGTTTAGCCTCAGAGAGTTAACAAAGTTGAAACAAAAATGTGACTATTGCCAAGCCCCTGATAAGAGTAGAAGAAAGATTGAAGACTTTCCTGAGAGCCCTTTAAATTATCTAACCAATGCTTTATGTTTGACCCACCTCGTTCCAATAGTTTAGCCTCAGAGCGTTAACAAAGTTGAAACAAAAATGTGACCATTGCCAAGCCCCTGATAAGAGTAGAAGAAAGATTGAAGACTTTCCTGAGAGCCCTTTAAATTATCTAACCAATGCTTAATGTTTGACCCACCTCGTTCCAATAGTTTAGCCGCTAGAGCGTTAGCAAAGTTGAAACAAAAATGTTTCTATTGTTAAGCCAATGGTAGGAGTAGAAGAAAGATTGAAGACTTTCCCGAGAGCTCTTTAAATTATCTAACCAATGCTTTATGTTTGACCCACCTCGTTCAAATTGTTTAGCCTCAGAGCGTTAGCAAAGTTGAAACAAAAATGTGAGTAGGACTAAAAGAAGATGGAAGACTTTCCTTAGAGTTCTTTAAATTATCTAACCAATGCTTTATGTTTGACCCACCTCGTTCCAATAGTTTAGCCTCAGAGCGTTAACAAAGTTGAAACAAAAATGTGACTATTGCCAAGCCCCTGATAGGAGTAGAAGAAAGATTGAAGATTTTTCTGAGAGCTCTTTAAATTATCTTACCAATGCTTTATGTTTGCCTCACCTCGTTCCAATAGTTTAGCCTCAGAGCGTTAGCAAAGTTGAAACAAAAATGTGAGTAAGAGTAAAAGGAAGATTGAAGACTTTCCTGAGAGCTCTTTAAATTATCTAACCAATGCTTTATGTTTGACCCACCTCGTTCCAATAGTTTAGCCTCAGAGCGTTAACAAAGTTGAAACAAAACTGTGACTATTGCCAAGCCCCTGATAAGAGTAGAAGAAAGATTGAAGACTTTCCTGAGAGCTCTTTAAAATATCTAACCAATGCTTAATGTTTGACCCACCTCGTTCCAATAGTTTAGCCGCTAGAGCGTTAGCAAAGTTGAAACAAAAATGTGACTATTGCCAAGCCAATCGTAGGAGTAGAAGAACAATTAGGGACTTTCCTGAGAGCTCTTTAAATTATCTAACCAATGTTGTACGTTGGACCCACCTCGTT
This sequence comes from Bactrocera correcta, assembly GCA_027475135.1. Classification (NCBI taxonomy): domain Eukaryota; kingdom Metazoa; phylum Arthropoda; class Insecta; order Diptera; family Tephritidae; genus Bactrocera; species Bactrocera correcta. The sequence continues at coordinate 12,645 of JAPZAG010000941.1, read as the reverse complement.
GCTATAGTTTAGCCGCTAGAGCGTTAGCAAAGTTGAAACAAAAATGTGACTATTGCCAAACGCCTGGTAGGAGTAGAAGAAAGTTTGAAGACTTTCCTGAGAGCTCTTTAAATTATCTAACCAATGCTTTATGTTTGACCCACCTCGTTCCAATAGTTTAGCCTCAGAGCGTTAGCAAATTGAAACAAAAATGTGACTATTGCCAAGCCCCTGGAAGGAGTAGAAGAAAGCTTGAAGACTTTCCTGAGAGCTTTTTAAATTATCTAACCAATGCTTTATGTTCGACCCACCTCGTTTCAATAAATTAGCCACTAGAGCGTTAGCAAAGTTGAAACAAAAATGTGACTATTGCCAAGCGCCTGGTAGGAGTAAAAGAAAAATTGAAGACTTTCCTGAGAGCTCTTTAAATTATCTAAACAATGTTTTATGTTTGACCCACTTCGTTAAAATAGTTATAGTTATTAAGTTATCTAACCAATGCTTTAAGTTCGGCCCACCTCGTTTCAATAGTTTATTCACTAGAGCGTTAGAAAAGTTGAAACAAAAATGTGACTAATGCCAAACGCCTGGTTAGAGCAGAAGAAAGATTGAAGACTTTCCTGAAAGCTCTTTAAATTATCTAACCAATGCTCAATGTTTGACTCACCTCGTTCAAATAGTTTACCCACTAGAGCGTTATCAAAAGTTGAAACAAAAATGTGACTATTGCCAAGCCCCTGGTAGGGGTAGAATTAAGATTGAAGACTTTCCTAAGAGCTCTTTAAATTATCTAACCAATGCTTTATGTTTGACCCACCTCGTTCCAATAGTTTAGCCTCAGAGCGTTAGCAAAGTTGAAACAAAAATGTGACTATTGCCAAGCCCCTGGAAGGAGTAGAAGAAAGCTTGAAGACTTTCCTGAGAGCTTTTTAAATTATCTAACCAATGCTTTATTTTTGACCCACCTCGTTCCAATAGTTTAGCCTCAGGGCGTTAGCAAAGTTGAAACAAAAATGTGACTATTGCCAAGCCCCTGGTAGGGGTAGAATTAAGATTGAAGACTTTCCTGAGAGCTCTTTACATTATCTAACCAATGCTTTATGTCCGACCCACTTCGTTCAAATACTTTAGCCTCAGAGCGTTAGCAAAGTTGAAACAAAAATGTGACTATTTCCAAGCCCCTGGTAGGAGTAGAAGAAAAATTGGGGACTTTCCTAAAAGCTCTTTAAATTATCTAACCAATGCTTTACGTTTGACCCAACTCGTTCCAAGAGTTTAACCTCTAGAGCAATAGCAAAGTTGAAACAAAAATGTGACTATTGCCAAGCCCCTGATAAGAGTAGAAGTAAGATTCAAGACTTTCCTGAGAGCTCATTAAATTATCTAACCAATGCTTTATGTTTGACCCACCTCGTTCCAATAGTTTAGCCTCAGAGCGTTAGCAAAGTTGTAAACAAAAATGTGAAGAAGACTTTCCTGAGAGCTCTTTAAATTATCTAACCAATGCTTTGTGTTTGCCTCACCTCGTTCCAATAGTTTAGCCTCAGAGCGTTAGCAAATTTGAAACAAAAATGTGACTATTGCCAAGCCCCTGGTAGGAGTAGAAAAAAAATTGGGGACTTTCCTGAGAGCTATTTAAATTATCGAACCAATGCTTTATGTTTGACCCACCTCGATCCAATAGTATAGCCGCTAGAGCGTTAGCAAAGTTGAAACAAAAATGTCACTATTGCCGAGCCCCTGGTAGGAGTAGAAGAAAGATTAAAGATTTTCCTAAGAGCTCTTTAAATTATCTAACCAATGCATTATGTGTGACTCACCTCGTTCCAATAGTTTAGCCGCTAGAGCATTAATAAAAGTGAAACAAAAATGTGACTATTTCCAAGCCCCTGATAGGAGTAGAATAAAGATTGAAGACTTTCCTGAGAGGTCTTTAAATTATCTAACCAACGCTTTATGTTTGACCCACCTCATTCAAATAGTTTAGCCTCAGAGCGTTAGCACAGTTGAAACAGAAATGTGACTATTGCCAAATGTGTATATACAAGAAAATCGACTTTATACCTAAATATAAGATTACGAAATTCTTCCAAATGCAATGCCGTTATACCGTTATGGCTTTACGTAAACTTCAGTCAGATAAAGAAGGTTAATTAACTTAAATATGTTAAATTAATGATTCGAAGCATCTCGAAATCGATTGCTAAATGTGTATATACAACAAAATCGACATTATACCTAAATATAAGACAACGGAATTCTTATAAATGCACTGCAGTTATGCCGTTAAGGCTTTATGTAGATTTCAGTAAGACAGAGAGTCTTAATTAACTTAAATATGTTAAACTAATGATTTGAAGCATTTCGTTATCGTTTGCTAAATGTGTATATACAAGAAAATCGACTTTATACCTAAATAAAAGATTGCGGAATTCTTCTAAATGCACTCCCGTTATGCCGCAATGGCTTTACGTAAACTTCAGTGAGAAAATAAGGTTAATTAACTTAAATATGTTAAACTAATGATTTGAAGCATCTCGGTATCGATTGGTAAATGTGTATATACATCAAAATCGACATTATACCTAAATATAAGTTAACGGAATTCTTCCGAATGCACTGGCGTTACACCGTTATGGCTTTATGTAAACTTCAGTCAGATAAAGAAGGTTAATTAACCTAAATATGTTAAACTAATGATTTGAAGCATTTCGTTATCAATTGCTTAATGTGTATATACAAGAAAACCGACTTTATACCTAAATATAAGATTACGGAATTCTTATAAATGGACTGCCGTTGTGCCGTTAAGGCTTTATGTAGATTTCAGTAAGACAGAGAGGCTTAATTAACTTAAATATGTTAAACTAATGATTTGAAGCATCTCGATATCGATTGCTAAATGTGTATATACAACAAAATCGACATTATATCTAAATATAAGACAACGGAATTCTTATAAATGCACTGCCGTTATGCCGTTAAGGCTTTATGTAGATTTCAGTAAGACAGAGAGGCTTAATTAACTTAAATATGTTAAACTAATGAGTTGAACCATCTCGATATCGATTGCTAAATGCATATATACAAGCAAATCGGCTTTATACCTAAATATAAGATAACGGAATTCTTCCAAATGCACTGCCGTTATACCGTTATGGCTTTACGTAAACTTCATCTCGATATCGATTGCTAAATGACTATATACATGAAAATCGACATTATACCAGCATTTCGATATCGAATGCTAAATGTGTAAATACAATAAAATCGACTTTGTACCTAAATATTAGATTACGGAATTCTTTTAAATGCACTGCAGTTATACCGTTAAGGCTTTATGTAAACTTCAGTGCGTTAAAGAAGGTTTATTATAAATAACTTGAAAATGTAAAACTAATGATTTGAAGCATTTCGATATAGATTGCTATATGTGTATGTACAACAATATCGACTTTATACCTAAATAAAAGATAACGGAATTCTTCTACATGCACTGCCGTTATGCCGTTAAGGCTTTTGTAGACTTCAGTATGAAAAAGAGGGTTAATTAACTTAAATATGTTAAACTAATATTTTGAAGCATTTCGATATCAATTGCTAAATGAGTATATAAAAGAAAATCGACTTTATACCTAAATATAGGATTATGGAATTCTTCTAACTGCCCTGCCGTTATGCCGCCATGGCTTCATGTCACCTTCGGTAGGTTAAAGAAGGTAATTTAACTTAAATAACTTAAACTAATGATTTTAAGCATTTCGATATCGATTGCTAAATGTGCTAGTACAAGAAACTTGACTTTATACCTAAACATAGGATAACGGAATTCTTCCAAATGCACTGCCGTTAATCCGCCATGGCTTTATGTCAACTTCAGTTCGTTAAAGAAGGTTTGTTAACTTAAATGTGTTAAACTAATGATTTGAAGCATTTCGATATCGATTGCTAAATATGTAAATACAAGAAAATCACTTTATACCTTAATATAAGATTACGGAATTCTTCTAAATGCACTGCAGTTATACCGTTAAGGCTTTTGCAGACTTCAGTAAGAAAAAGAGGGTCAAGTAACTTAAATATATTTAACTAATGATTTGAAGCATTTCGATATCGATTGCTAAATGTGTATGTACAAAAAAATCGACTTTATACCTACATATAAGATTACGGAATTCTTCCAAATTACTGTCGTTACGCCGCCATGGCTTTATTTCACCTTCAATACGTTAAAGAAGGTTTATTAACTTAAATATGTTAAACTAATGATTTGAAGCATTTCGATATCGATTGCTAAATGTGTATATACAAGAAAATCGACTTTATACCTAAATATAAGATTACGGTATTCTTCCAAATGTACTGTCGTTATGCCGCCATGGCTTTGTATCAACTGCAGTTCGTTAAAGAAGGTTTATTAACTTAAACATGTTAAACCAGTTATTTAAAGCATTTCGATATCGACTGCTAAATGTGTAAATACAAGAAAATCGACTTTACGCCTAAATATAAAATTATAACATTACGGAATTCTTCTGAATGCACTGCCGTTATACCGTTAATTCTTTATGTAGACTTCAGTAAGCTAAAAAATGTTTATTAACTTAATATGTTAAACTAATGATTTGAAGTATTTCGATATCGATAGCTAAATAAGTATATACAAGAAAATGGACTTAGTACCTAAATATAAGATTATGGAATTCTTCTGCGTGCACTGCAGTTATGAAAGTTAAAGAAGGTTTATTAACTTAAATCTGTTAAACTTATGATGTGAAGCATTTCGATATCGATTGCTAAATGTGTATATACAAGAAAATCGATTTTGTACCTAAATAAAAGATTACGGAAATTACCCAAATATACTGCCGCTATGCCGTTATGGCTTCTGTAAAGAAGGTTAATTATTTAAATATGATAAGCTAATGGTTTGAAGCATTTCGATATCGATTGCTAAATGTGTAAATACACGAAAATCGAGTTTATACCTAAATATAAAATTATAACATTACGGAATTCTTCTAAATGCACTGCCGTTATGCCATTAGGGCCTTATGTAGACTTTAGTGCGCTAAAGAAGGTTTATTAACTTAAATATGTTAAACTAATGATTTGAAGCATTTCGATATCGATTGCTAAATGTGTATATACAAAAAAATCGAATTTACACCTAAATAAAAGATAACATAATTCTTCTAAATGCGCTGCCGTTATGCCGTTAAGGCTTTTTGTAGACTTCAGTGAGTTAAAGAAGGTTTATTAACTTAAATATGTTAAACTAATGATTTGAAGCATTCCGATATCGATTGCTAAATGTGTATATACAAGAAAATCGACTTTATACCTAAATATAAGATTACGGAATTCTTCCTAATGTACTGTCGTTATGCCGCCATGGCTTTATGTCAACTTCAATTCGTTAAAGAAGGTTAATTAACTTAAATAAGTTAAATTAATAATTTGAAGCATTTTGATATCGCTTGCTATATGAGTATATACAAGTAAGTCGAATTTATACCTAAATATAAGATAACGAAATTCTTCTAAATGCAGTGCAGTTATACCGTTAAGGCTTTATGTAGACTTCAGTGCGTTAAAGAAGGTTTATTAACTTAAATATGTTAATCTAATGATTTGAAGCATTTCGATACCGATTGGTAAATGCGTTTATTGAACAAAATCGACTTTATACCTAAATATAAGATTACGGAACTCTTCCAAATGCACTGCCGTTATGCCGTTAAGTCTTTTGTAGACTTCAGTAAGATAAAGAGGATTAATTAGCTTAAATCTGTTATACTAATGATGTGAAGCATATCGGCATCGATTGCTAAATGTGTATATACAATAAAATCGACTTTATACCTAAATATAAGATTACGGAATTGTTCCAAATGTACTGTCGTTATGCCGCCATGGCTTTGTATCACCTTCAATACGTTAAAGAAGGTTTATTAACTTAATTATGTTAAACTAATGATTTGAAGCATTTCGATATCGATTGCTAAATGAGTATGTACAAGAAAATCGAATTCATACCTAAATATAAGATTACGTAATTCTTCTAAATGCACTGCCGTTATGCCGTTAAGGCTTTTGCAGACTTTAGTAAGAAAAAGAGGGTTAAGTAACTTAAATATATTTAACTAATGATTTGAAGCATTTCGATATCGATTGCTAAATGTGTATGTACAAAAAAATCGACTTTATACCTACATATAAGATTACGGAATTCTTCCATATTACTGTCGTTACGCCGCCATGGCTTTATTTCACCTTCAATACGTTAAAGAAGGTTTATTAACTTAAATATGTTAAACTAATGATTTGAAGCATTTCGATATCGATTGCTAAATGAGTATGTGCAAGAAAATCGAATTCATACCTAAATATAAGATTACTTAATTCTTCTAAATGCACTGCCGTTATGCCGTTAAGGCATTTGCAGACTTCAGTAAGAAAAAGAGGGTTAAGTAACTTAAATATATTTAACTAATGATTTGAAGCATTTCGATTTCGATTGCTAAATATGTAAATACAAGAAAATCGACTTTTTACCTTAATATAAGATTACGGAATTCTTCTACATGCACTGCCGTTATGCCATCATGGTTGTATGCAAACTTCTGATCATTAAAGAAGGTATATTAACTTAAACATGTTAAGCTAATGAGTTGAACCATCTCGATATCGATTGCTAAATGTGTATATACAAAAAATCGACTTTATTCCTAAATATAAGATTACGGAATTCTTCCAAATGCACTGCCGTTATACCGTTATGGCTTTATGTAAACTTCAGTAAGAAAAAGAAGGTTAATTAACATAAATATGTTAAACTAATGATTTGAAGCATTTCGATATCGATTACTAAATGTGTATATACAAGAAAATCGACTTTAAACCTGAATATAAGATAACGGAATTCTTCTAAACGCATTGCCGTTATGCCGTTAAGGCTTTATGTAGACCTCATTAAGCTTAAAAATTTTTATTAACGTAATATGTTAAACTAATGATTTGAAGCATTTCGATATCGATTACTAAATGTGTATATACTAAAAAATCGACTTTATACCTACATATAAGATTACGGAATTCTTCCAAATTACTGTCGTTACGCCGCCATGGCTTTATTTCACCTTCAATACGTTAAGGATGGTTAATTAACTAAAATATGTTAAACTAATGATTTGGAGCATTTCGATATCGATTGCTAAATATGTAAATACAAGAAAATCGACTTTTTACCTTAATATAAGATTACGGAATTCTTCTAAATGCACTGCAGTTATACTGTTAAGGCTTTATGTAGACTTCAGTGTGTTAAAGAAGGTTTATTATAAATAACTTGAAAATGTAAAACTAATGATTTGAAGCATTTCGATATCGATTGCTAAGTGTGTATATACAAGAAAATCGACTTTACATATACCTAAATATAAGATTACGGAATTCTTCCAAATGTACTGTCGTTATGCCGCTATGGTTTGTATCAACTACAATACGTTAAAGAAGGTTAATTATTTTAAATATGTTAAACTAATGATTTGAAGCATTCCGATATCGATTGCTAAATGTGTATATACAAGAAAATCGACTTTATACCTAAACATAGGATACCGGAATTCTTCCAAATGCATTGCCGTTAATCCGCCATGGCTTTATGTCAACTTCAGTTCGTTAAAGAAGGTTTGTTATCTTAAATATGTTAAACTAATGATTTGAAGCATTTCGATATCGATTGCTAAATGCGTATATTGAAGAAAATCGACTTTATACCTAAATATACGATTACGGAGCTCTTCCAAATGCACTGCCGTTATGCCGTGAAGGCTTTTGTAGACTTCAGTAAGATAAAGAGGATTAATTAACTTAAATCTGTTAAACTAATGATGTGAAGCATTTCGATATCGGTTGCTAAATGTATATATACAAGAAATTCGACTTTATACCTAAATATAAGATTACGGAATTGTTCCAAATGTACTGTCGTTATGCCGCCATGGCTTTGTATCACCTTCAATACGTTAAAGAAGGTTTATTAACTTAAATATGTTAAACTAATGATTTGAAGCATTTCGATATCGATTGCTAAATGAGTATATACAAGAAAATCGAATTCATACCTAAATATAAGATAACGTAATTCTTCTAAATGCACTGCCGTAATGCCGTTAAGGCTTTTGCAGACTTCAGTAAGAAAAAGAGGGTTAAGTAACTTAAATATGTTAAACTAATGATTTGAAGCATTTCGATATCGATTGCTAAATGTGTATGTAACGGAATTCATATAAATATACTGCCGTTATGCCGTTATGGCTTTATGTAAACTTCAGTAAGATAAAGAAGGTTAATTAACTTAAATATGCTAAACCAGTTATTTGAATCATTTCGATATCGATTGCGAAATGTGTATGTACAAGAAAATCGACTTTATGTCTAAATATAAGACTACGGAGTTCTTCCAAACGCACTGCCGTTATGCCGTTATGGCTTTATATTAACTTCAGTTCGTTAAAGAAGGTTTATTAACTTAAATATGTTAAACCAGTTATTTGAAGCATTTCGATATCGATTGCCTAATGCATATATACAAGAAAATCAACTTTATACCTAAATATAAGACTACGGAATTCTTCCAAATGTGCTGTCGTTATGCCGGCATGGCTCTTTATCAACTTCAATACGTTAAAGAAGGTTAATTAAATTAAATATGTTGAACTAATGATTTGAAGCATTTCGATATCGCTTGCTAAATGTGTATATACAAGAAAATCGAATTTATACCTAAATATAAAATTATAACATTACGGAATTCTTCTAAATGCACTGCCGTTATACCGCTAAGGCTTTATGTAGATTTCAGTAAGCTCAAAAATGTTTATTAACTTAATATGTTAAACTAATGATTTCAAGCATTTCGATATGGATATCTAAATGTGTATATAAAAGAAAATCGACTTTATGTCTAAATATAAGACTACGGAATTCTTCCAAACGCAATGCCGTTATGCCGTTATGGCTTTATATTAACTTCAGTTCGTTAAAGAAGGTTTATTAACTTAAATATGTTAAACCAGTTATTTGAAGCATTTCGATATCGATTGCCTAATGCATATATACAAGAAAATCAACTTTATACCTAAATATAAGAATACGGAATTCTTCCAAATGCACTGCCGTTATGGCTTCATATCAACTGCAATACGTTAAAGAAGGTTAATTATCTTAAATATGTTAAAATAATGATTTGAGGCATTTCGATATCGCTCGCCAAATATGTATATACAAGAAAATCGAAGTTATACCTAAATATAAGATAACGGAATTCTTCTACATACACTGCCGTTATGCCGTTAACGCTTTATGTAGACTTCAGTAAGCTAAAAAATGTTTATTAACTTAATATGTTAAACTAATGATTTGAAGCATTTCGATATCGATATCTAAATGTGTATGTAAAAGAAAATCGACTTTATACCTAAATATAAGATTACGGAATTCTTCCAAATGCACTGCCGTTATGGCTTTAAATCAACTTCAATACGTTTAAGAAGGTTAATTAACTTAAATATGTTAAACAAATGATTTGAAGCATTTCGATATCGATTGCCAAATATGTATATACAAGAAAATCGAATTTATACCTAAATATAAGATAACGGAATTTTTCTAAATGCACTGCCGTTATGCCGTTAACACTTTATGTAGACTTCAGTGCGTTAAAGAAGGTTAATTAACTTAAATATGTTAAACTAATGATTTGAAGCATTTCGATATCGATTGCTAAATGTGTATATACAAGAAAATCGACTTTATAACTAACTAAAAGATTACGGAATTCTTCCAAATGTACTGTCATTATGCCGCCAAGGCTTTGTACCAACTTCAATACGTTAAAGAAGGTTAATTATTTTAAATATGTTAAACTAATGGTTTGAAGCATTTTGATATCGCTTGCTAAATGAATATATACAAGAAAGTCGAATTTATACCTAACTATAAGATAACGGAATTCTTCTAAATGCAGTGCTGTTATACCGTTAAGGCTTTATGTAGACTTCAGTGCGTTAAAGAAAGTTTATTAACTTAAATATGTTAAACTAATGACCTAAAGCATTTCGATATCGATTGCTAAATGTGTATATACAAGAAAATCGACTTTATACCTAAATATAAGATTACGGAATTCTTCCAAATGTACTGTCGTTATGCCGCCAAGGCTTTGTATAAACTGCAGTTCGTTAAAGAAGGTTTATTAACTTAAATATGTTAAACCAGTTATTTGAAGCATTTCGATATCGCTTGCTAAATTTGTATATACAAGAAAATCGAATTTATACCTAAATATAAATTATAACATTACGGCACTGCCGTTATAGCGCTAAGGCTTTATGTAGACTTCAGTAAGCTAAAAAATGTTTATTAACTTAATATGTTAAACTAATGATTTCAAGCATTTCGATATGTATATCGAAATGTGTATATAAAAGAAAATCGACTTTATACCTAAATATAAGATTACGGAATTCTTCCAAATGCACTGCCGTTATACCGTTATGGCTTTATGTAAACTTCAGTAAGAAAAAGAAGGATAATTAACTTAAATATGTTAAACTAATGATTTGAAGCATTTCGGTATCGATTACTAAATGTGTAAATCCAAGAAACTCGACTACATACTTAAATATAAGATTACGGAATTCTTCCAAATGCACTGCCGTTATGGCTTTATATCAACTTCAATACGTTAAAGAAGGTTAATTAACTTAAATATGTTAAACTAATGATTTGAAGCATTTCGATATCGCTTGCCAAATATGTATATACAAGAAAATCGAATTCTTACCTAAATATAAGACTACGGAATTCTTCCAAATGTACTGTCGTTATGCCGCCATGGCTCTTTATCAACTTCAATACGTTAAAGAAGGTTAATTAACTTAAATATGTTAAACTAATGATTTGAAGCATTTCGATATCGATTGCTAAATGTGTATATACAAGAAAATCGAAATTATACCTAAATATAAAATTAAAACATTACGGAATTCTTCTAAGTGCACTGCCGTTATACCGTTAAGGCTTTATGTAGACTTCAGTAAGCTAAAAAATGTTTATTAACTTAATATGTTAAACTAATGATTTGAAGCATTTCGATATCGATATCTAAATGTGTATATAAAAGAAAATCGACTTTATACCTAAATATAAGATTACGGCATTCTTCCAAATGCACTGCTGTTATGGCTTTAAATCAACTTCAATACGTTTAAGAAGGTTAATTATTTTAAATATGTTAAACTAATGATTTGAAGCATTTCGATATGGATTGCTAAATGAGTATGTACAAGAAAATCGAATTCATACCTAAATATAAGATAACGGAATTCTTCTAAATGCAGTGCAGTTATACCATTATGGCTTTATGTAGACTTCAGTGCGTTAAAGCAGGTTTATTATCTTAAATATGTTAAACTAATGATTTGAAGCATTTCGATATCGATTGCTTAATGCGTATATTGAACAAAATCGACTTTATACCTAAATATAAGATTACGGAACTTTTCCCAAATGCACTGCCGTTATGTCGTTAAGGCTTTTGTAGACTTCAGTTAGATAAAGAGGATTAATTAACTTAAATCTGTTAAACTTATGATGTGAAGCATTTCGGCATCGATTGCTAAATGTGTATATATAAGAAAATCGACTTTATACCTAAATATAAGATGACGGTATTGTCCCAAATGTACTGTCGTTATGCCGCCATGGCTTTGTATCACCTTCAGTACGTTAAAGAAGGTTTATTAACTTAAATATGTAAAACTAATGATTTGAAGCATTTCGATATCGATTGCTAAATGAGTATGTACAAGAAAATCGAATTCATACCTAAATATAAGATTACGGAATTCTTCTAAATGCACTGCCGTTATGCCGTTAAGGCTTTTGCAGACTTCAGTAAGAAAAAGGGGTTAAGTAACCTAAATATGTTTAACTAATGATTTGAAGCATTTCGATGTCGATTGCTAAATGTGTATGTACAAAAAAATCGACTTTATACCTAAATGTAAGATAACGGAATTCATATAAATATACTGCCGTTTTGCCGTTATGGCTTTATGTAAACTTCAGTAAGATAAAGAAGGTTAATTAACTTAAATATGCTAAACCAGTTATTTGAAGCATTTCGATATCGATTGCAAAATGTGTATGTACAAGAAAATCGACTTTAAGCCTAAATATAAGTCTACGGAATTCTTCCAAATGCACTGGCGTTATGCCGTTATGGCTTTATGTAAACTTCAGTAAGATAAAGAAGGTTAATTAACTTAAATATGTTAAACTAATGATTTGAAGCATTTCGATATCGATTGCTTAATATGTAAATACAAGAAAATCGACTTTATACCTTAATATAAGATTACGGAATTCTTCTAAATGCACTGCAGTTATACCGTCAAGGCTTTATGTAGACTTCAGTGTGTTAAAGAAGGTTTATTATAAATAACTTGAAAATGTAAAACTAATGATTTGAAGCATTTCGATATCGATTGCTAAATGTGTATATACAAGAAAATGGAATTTACATATACCTAAATATAAGATTAGGGAATTCTTCCAAATGTACTGCGTTATGCCGCCATGGTTTGTATCAACTAC
>JAPZAG010000939.1:0-29247 GCA_027475135.1 Bactrocera correcta | reverse complement strand
TACAAGAAAATCGAATTTATAACTAAATATACGATAACGGAATTCGTCTAAATGCACTGCCGTTATCCCGTTATGGTTTTATGTAGACTTCAGTGCGTTAAAGAAGGTTTATCAACTTAAATATGTTACACTAATGATTTGAAGCATTTTGATATCGCTTGCTAAATGTGTATATACAAGAAAATCGAATTTATACCTAAATATAAAATTATAACATTACGGAATTCTTCTAAATGCACTGCCGTTATACCGTTAAGGCCTTATGTAGACTTCAGTAAGCTAAAAAATGTTTATTAACTTAATATGTTAAACTAATGATTTGAAGCAAATCGATATCGATATCTAAATGTGTATATAAAAGAAAATCGACTTTATACCTAAATATAAGACTACGGAATTCTTCCAAATGTACTGTCGTTATGTCGCCATGGCTCTTTATCAACTTCAATACGTTAAAGAAGGTTTATTAACTTAAATATGTTAAACTAATGAGTTGAAGCATTTCGATATCGATTGCTAAATGTGTATATACAAGAAAATCGACTTTATACCTAAATAAAAGATTACGGAATTCTTCCAAACGCACTGCCGTTATGCCGTTATGGCTTTATTTAAACTTCAGTAAGATAAAGAAGGTTAATTAACCTAAATATGCTAAACCAGTTATTTTAAGATTTCCAATATCGATTGCTAAATGTGTAAATCCAAGAAAATCGACTTTATGCCTAAATATAAGTTTATGGAATTCTTTTAATTGCACTGCCGTTATGGCTTTATACCAACTTCAATACGTTAAAGAAGGTTAATTAACTTAAATATGTTAAACTAATGATTTGAAGCATTTCGATATCGCTTGCCAAATATGTATATACAAGAAAATCGAATTCATACCTAAATTTAAGATAACGGAATTCTTCTAAATGCAGTGCAGTTATGCCGTTAAGGCTTTATGTAGACTTCAGTGCGTTAAAGAAGGTTTATTAACTTAAATATGTTAAACTAATGATTTGAAGCATTTCGATATCGATTGCTAAATGTGTATATCCAAGAAAATCGACTTTATACCTAAATATAAGATTACGGAATTCTTCCAAATGTACTGTCGTTGTGCCGCCAGGGCTTTGTATCAACTTCAATACGTTAAAGAAGGTTAATAATCTTAAATATGTTTAACTAATGGTTGGAAGCATTTCGATATCGATTGCTTAATGCATATATACAAGAAAATCGACTTTACACCTAAATATAAAATTATAACATTACGGAATTCTTCTAAATGCACTGCCGTTATACCGTTAAGGCTTTATGTAGACTTCAGTAAGCTAAAAAATGTTTATTCGCTTAATATGTTAAACTAGTGATTTGAAGCATTTTGATATCGATAGCTAAATATGTATATACAAGAAAATCGACTTTATACCTATATATAAGATTATAGAATTCTTCTACGTGCACTGCAGTTATGCCTCCATGGCTATATGCCCACTTCAGATCGTTAAAGAAGGTTTATTAACTTAAATATGTTAAACTTATGAGCTGAAGCATTTCGATATCGATTGCTAAATGTGTATATACAAGAAAATCGATTTCATACCTAAATAAAAGATTACGGAAATTACCCAAATATACTGCCGTTATGCCGTTATGGCTTCTGTAAAGAAGTTTAATTATTTAAATATGATAAGCTAATGGTTTGAAGCATTTCGATATCGATTGCTAAATGTGTATATACAAGAAAATCGACTTTATACCTAAATATAAAATTATAACATTATGGAATTCTTCTAAATGCACTGCCGTTATGCCATTAGGGCTTTATGTAGACTTTAGTGCTTTAAAGAAGGTTTATTAACTTAAATATGTTAAACTAATGATTTGAAGCATTTCGATATCGATTGCTAAATGTGTATATACAAGAAAATCGAATTTATACCTAAATATAAGATTGCACAATTCTTCTAAATGTACTGCCGTTATGCCGTTAAGGCTTTATGTAGACTTCAGTGCGTTAAAGAATGTTTATTAACTTAAATATGTTAAACTAATGATTTGAAGCATTTCGATACCGATTGCTAAATGTGTATATACAAGAAAATCGAATTTATACCTAAATATGAGAATACGGAATTTTTCCCAAAATGTACTGTCGTTTTGCCGCCATGGCTTTATGTCAACTTCAATTCATTAAAGAAGGTTAATTAACTTAAATAAGTTAAACTAATAATTGGAAGCATTTCGATATCGATTGCTAAATGTGTATATACAAAAAAGTCGAATTTGTACCTAAATATAAGATAACGGAATTCTTCTAAATGCAGTGCAGTTACTGTTAAGGCTTTATGTAGACTTCAGTGCGTTAAAGAAGGTTTATTAACTTAAATATGTTAAACTAATGATTTGAAGCATTTCGATATCGATTGATAAATGTGTATATACAAGAAAATCGACTTTATACCTAAATAAAAGATAACGGAATTCACTCAAATTTACTGCCGTTATGCCGTTATGGCTTTATTTAAACTTCAGTAAGATAAAGAAGGTTAATTAACCTAAATATGCAAAACCAGTTATTTGAAGATTTTCGATATCGATTGCTAAATGTGTAAATCCAAGAAAAGCGACTACATACCTAAATATAAGATTATGGAATTCTTCTACGTGCACTGCCGTTATGGCGCCATGGCTTTATGTTAACTTCAGGCGTTAAAGAAGCTTTATTAACTTAAAAATGTTAAACTAATGATCTGAAGCATTTCGATATCGATTGCTAAATGAGTATATACAAGAAAATCGACTTTACATATACCTAAATAAAAGATTACGTAATTCTTCTAAATGCACTGCCGTTATGCCGTTATGGCTTTATATTAACTTCAGTTCGTTAAAGAAGATTTGTTAACTTAAATATGTTAAGCCAGTTATTTGAAGCATTTCGATATCGAAAGCTTAATGCATATATACAAGAAAATCGACTTTATACCTAAATATAAGACTACGGAATTCTTTTAAATGCACTGCCGTTATGCCGAAATGGCTTAATGTTAACTTCAGTGTGTTCAAGAAGCTTAATTAACTTAAATATGTTAACCTAATGATTTGAAGCATTTCGATATCGATATCTAAATGTGTATATAAAAGAAAATCGACATTATACCTAAATATAAGATTACGGAATTCTTCCAAATGCACTGCCGTTATGGCTTTATATCAACTTCAATACGTTAAATAAAGTTAATTATCTTAAATATGTTAAACTAATTATTTGAAGCATTTCGATATCGCTTGCCAAATATGTATATACAAGAAAATCGAATTTATACCTAAATATAAGATAACGGAATTCTTTTAAATGCACTGCCGTTATGCCGAAATGGCTTAATGTTAACTTCAGTGTGTTCAAGAAGCTTAATTAACTTAAATATGTTAAACTAATGATTTGAAGCATTTCGATATCGATATCTAAATGTGTATATAAAAGAAAATCGACATTATACCTAAATATAAGATTACGGAATTCTTCCAAATGCACTGCCGTTACGGCTTTATATCAACTTCAATACGTTAAATAAAGTTAATTATCTTAAATATGTTAAACTAATTATTTGAAGCATTTCGATATCGCTTGCCAAATATGTATATACAAGAAAATCGAATTTATACCTAAATATAAGATAACGGAATTCTTCCAAATGCACTGCCGTTATGGCTTTATATCAACTTCAATACGTTAAATAAAGTTAATTATCTTAAATATGTTAAACTAATGATTTGAAGCATTTCGATATCGATTGCTAAATGTGTATATACAAGAAAATCGACCTTATACCTAAATATGAGACTACGGAATTCTTCCAAATATACTGTCATTATGCCGCCATGGCTTTGTATCAACTTCAATACGTTAAAGAAGGTAAATTACTTTAAATATTTTAAAACTAATGGTTTGAAGCATTTTGATATCGCTTGCTAAATGAATATATACAAGGAAGTCGAATTTATACCTAAATATAAGATAACGGAATTCTCCTAAATGCAGTGCTGTTATACCGTTAAGGCTTGATGTAGACTTCAGTGCGTTAAAGAAGGTTTATTAACTTAAATATGTTAAACTAATGATTTGAAGCATTTCGATATCGATTGCTAAATGAGTACGTACAAGAAAATCGAATTCATACCTAAATATAAGATTACGTAATTCTTTTAAATGCACTCCCGTTATGCCATTAAGGCTTTTGCAGACTTCAGTAAGAAAAAGAGGGTTAAGTAACTTAAATATGTTTAACTAACTTAAAAGCATTTCGATATCGATTGCTAAATGTGTATATACAAGAAAATCGACTTTACATATACCTAAATATAACACTACGGAATTCTTCCAAATGTACTGTCGTTATGCCGCCATGGTTTGCATCAACTACAATACGTTAAAGAAGGTTAATTATTTTAAATATGTTAAACTAATAGTTTGAAGCATTTCGATATCGACTGCTAAATGTGTAAATACAACAAAATCGACTTTATACCTAAATATAAAATTATAACATTACGGATTTCTTCTAAATGCACTGCCGTTATACCGTTAAGGCTTTATGTAGACCTCATAGCTAAATGTGTATATGCAAGAAAATCGACTTTATACCTGAATATAAGATTACGGAATTCTTCTACATGCACTGCCGTTATGCCGCCATGGCTTTATGCCAACTTCAGTGCGTTAAAGAAGCTTTATTAACTTAAATATCTTAAACTAATGATTTGAAACATTTCGATATCGCTTGCTAAATGTGTATATACAAGAAAATCGAATTTACGCCTAAATATAAGATAACGGAATTCTTTTAAACGCACTGCCGTTATGCCGTTAAGGCTTTATGTAGACTTCAGTAAGATAGAGGGGAATAATTAACTTAAATATGTTAAACTTATGATTTGAAGCATTTCGATATCGATTGCCAAATATGTAAATACAATAAAATCGGCTTTGTACCTAAATATAAGATTACGGAAATCTTTTAAATGCACTGCAGTTATACCGTTAAGGCTTTATGTACACTTCAGTGCGTTAAAGAAGGTTTATTAACTTAAATATGTTAAACTAATGATTTGAAGCATTTCGATATCGATAGGTAAATGTGTATATACAAGAAAATCGACTTTATACCTAAATATAAGATAACGGAATTCTTCTACATGCACTGCCGTTATGCCATCATGGCTATTTGCAAACTTCTGATCATTGAAGAAGGTATATTAACTTAAATATGTTAAACTAATGAGTTGAACCATCTCGATATCGATTGCTAAATGTGTATATACAAAAAATTGACTTTATTCCTAAATATAAGATTACGGAATTCTTCCAAATGCACTGCCGTTATACCGTTATGGCTTTTAGTAAACTTCAGTAAGAAAAATAAGGATAATTAACTCAAATATGTTAAACTAATGATTTGGAGCATTTCGATATCGATTACTAAATGTGTATATACAAGAAAATCGACTTTAAACCTAATTATAAGATAACGGAATTCTTCTACATGCACTGCCGTTATGCCGCCATGATTTTATGCCAACTTCAGTTCTTCGAAGAAAGCTTATTAACTTAAATATGTTAAACTAATGAGTTGAAGCATTTCGATATCGATTGCTAAATATGTAAATACAAGAAAATCGACTTCATACCTAAATATAAGATTACGGAATTCTTCTAAATGCACTGCAGTTATACCGTTTAGGCCTTATGTAGACTTCAGTGCGTTAAAGAAGGTCTATTAACTTTATTATGTTAAAATAATGATTTGAAACATTTCGATATATATATCGACTTTATATCTAAATATAAGATTATACCTAAATATAAGATTACGCAATTCTTCTAAATGCACTGCCGTTATGCCGTTAAGGCTTGATGTAGACTTCAGGAAGATAAATAGGGTTAATTAACTTAAATATGTTAAACTAATGATTTGGAGCATTTCGATATAGAATTCTAAATGCATATATACAAAAAAATCGACTTTATACCTAAATATAAGATTATGGAATTCTTCTAAATGCACTGCCGTTATGCCGCCATGGCTTCATGTCACCATCGGTAGGTTAAAGAAGGTAATTTAACTTAAATATGTTAAACTAAAGATTTGAAGCATTTCGATATCGATAGCTAAATGTGGTAGTACAAGAAACTTGACTTTATACCTAAACATAGGATAACGGAATTCTTCCAAATGCACTGCCGTTAATCCGCCATGGCTTTATGTCAACTTCAGTTTGTTAAAGAAGGTTTGTTAACTTAAACATGTTAAACTAATGATTTGAAGCATTTCGATATCGATTGCTAAATGCGTATATTGAACAAAATCGACTTTATACCTAAATATAAGATTACGGAACTCTTCCAAATGCACTGCCGTTATGCCGCTAAGGCTTTTGTAGACTTCAGTAAGATAAAGAGGATAATTAACTTAAATCTGTTAAACTAATGATGTGAAGCATTTCGATATCGATTGCTAAATGTGTATGTACAACAAAATCGACTTTATACCTAAATATAAGATAACGGAATTCATATAAATATACTGCCGTTATGCCGTTAAGGCTTTATGTAAACTTCAGTAAGATAAAGAAGGTTAATTAACTTAAATATGCTAAACCAGTTATTTGAATCATTTCGATATCGATTGCAAAATGTGTATGTACAAGAAAATCGACTTTATGCCTAAATATAAGACTACGGAATTCTTCCAAACGCACTGCCGTTATGCCGTTATGGCTTTATATTAACTTCAGTTCGTTAAAGAAGGTTAGTTATTTTAAATATGTTAAACTAATGGTTTGAAGCATTTCGATATCGACTGCTAAATGTGTAAATACAACAAAATCGACTTTATACCTAAATATAAAATTACAACATTACGGAATTCTTCTAAATGCACTGCCGTTATACCGCTAAGGCTTTATGTAGACTTCAGTAAGCTAAAAAATGTTTATTAACTTAATTTGTTAAACTAATGATTTCAAGCATTTTGATATGGATGTCTAAATGTGTATATAAAAGAAAATCGACTTCATACCTAAATATAAGATTACGGAATTCTTCCAAATGCACTGCCGTTAATCCGCCATGGCTTTATGTCAACTTCAGTTCGTTAAAGAAGGTTTGTTAACTTAAATATGTTAAACTAATGATTTGAAGCATTTCGATATCGATTGCTAAATGAGTATATACAAGAAAATCGACTTTATACCTAAATATAAGATTACATAATTCTTCTAAATGTACTGCCGTTATGCCGTTAAGGCTTTTGCAGACTTCAGTAAGAAAAAGAGGGTTAAGTAACTTAAATATGTTAAACTAATGATTTGAAGCATTTCGATATCGATTGCTAAATGTGTATGTACAACAAAATCGACTTTATACCTAAATATAAGTTAACGGAATTCATATAAATACACTGCCGTTATGCCGTTATGGCTTTATGTAAACTTCAGTAAGATAAAGAAGGTTAATTAACTTAAATTTGCTAAACCAGTTATTTGAATCATTTCGATATCGATTGCAAAATGTGTATGTACAAGAAAATCGACTTTATGCCTAAATATAAGACTACGGAATTCTTCCAAACGCACTGCCGTTATGCCGTTATGGCTTTTTATTAACTTCACTTCGATAAAGAAGGTTAGTTATTTTAAATATGTTAAACTAATGGTTTGAAGCATTTCGGTATCGACTGCTAAATGTGTAAATACAACAAAACCGACTTTATACCTAAATATAAAATTATAACATTACGGAATTCTTCTAAATGCACTGCCGTTATACCGCTAAGGCTTTATGTAGACTTCAGTATGCTAAAAAATGTTTATTAACTTAATATGTTAAACTAATGATTTCAAGCATTTCGATATGGATGTCTAAATGTGTATATAAAAGAAAATCGACTTCATACCTAAATATAAAATTACGGAATTCTTCCAAATGCACTGCCGTTAATCCGCCATGGCTTTATGTCAACTTCAGTTCGTTAAAGAAGGTTTGTTAACTTAACTATGTTAAACTAATGATTTGAAGCATTTCGATATCGATTGCTAAATGTGTATATACAAGAAAATCGACTTTATACCTAAGGCTTTTGTAGACTTCAGTAAGATAAAGAGAATTAGTTAACTTAAATCTGTTAAACTAATGATGTGAAGCATTTCGATATCGATCGCTAAATGTGTATATAGAAGAAAATCGACTCTATACCTAAATATAAGATTACGGAATTGTTCCAAATGTACTGTCGTTATGCCGCCATGGCTTTATATCCACTTCAATACGTTAAAGAAGGTTAATTAACTTAAATATGTTAAACTAATGATTTGTAGCATTTTGATATCGATTGCTAAATGTGTATATACAAGAAAATCGACTTTATACCTGAATAAAAGATAACGGAATTCTTCTACATGCACTGCCGTTATGCCGTTAAGGCTTTTGTAGACTTCAGTATGAAAAAGAGGGTTAATTAACTTAAATATGTTAAACTAATGCTTTGAAGCATTTCGATATCTATTGCTAAATGAGTATATACAAGAAAATCGACTTTATACCTAAACATAGGATAACGGAATTCGTCCAAATGCACTGCCGTTAATCCGCCATGGCTTTATGTCAACTTCAGTTCGTTAAAGAAGGTTTGTTAATTTAAATATGTTAAACTAATGATTTGAAGCATTTCGATATCGATTGCTAAATGCGTATGTTGAACAAAATCGACTTTATACCAAATATAAGATTACGGAACTCTTCCAAATGCACTGCCGTTATGCCGTTAAGGCTTTTGTAGACTTCAGTAAGATAAAGAGGATTAATTAACTTAAATCTTTTAAACTAATGATGTGAAGCATTTCGATATCGATTGCTAAATGTATATATACAAGAAAATCGACTTTATACCTAAATATAAGATTACGGAATTGTTCCAAATGTACTGTCGTTATGCCGCCATGGCTTTGTATCACCTTCAATACGTTAAAGAAGGTTAATAATTTTAAATATGTTAAACTAATGATTTGAAGCATTTCGATATCGATTGCTAAATGTGTATGTACAACAAAATCGACTTTATACCTAATTATAAGATAACAGAGTTCATATAAATATACTGCCGTTATGCCGTTACGGCTTTTGTAAACTTCAGTAAGATAAAGAAGGTTAATTAACTTAAATATGCTAAACCAGTTATTTGAATCATTTCGATATCGATTGCAAAATATGTATGTACAAGAAAATCGACTTTATGCCTAAATATAAGACTACGGAATTCTTCCAAACGCACTGCCGTTATGCCGTTATGGCTTTATATTAACTTCAGTTCGTTTAAGAAGGTTTATTAACTTCAATATGTTAAACCAGTTATTTGAAGCATTTCGATATCGATTGCTTAATGCATATATACAAGAAAATCGACTTTATACCTAAATATAAGGCTACGGAATTCTTCCAAATATACTGTCGTTATGCCGCCATGGCTCTTTATCAACTTCAATACGTTAAAGAAGGTTAATTAACTTAAATATGTTAAACTAAGGATTTGAAGCATTTCGATATCGCTTGCTAAATGTGTATATACAAGAAAATCGAATTTATACCTAAATATAAAATTATAACATTACGGAATTTTTCTAAATGCACTGCCGTTATACCGCCAAGGCTTTTGCAGACTTCAGTAAGAAAAAGAGGGTTAAGTAACTTAAATATGTTAAACTAATGATTTGAAGCATTTCGATATCGATTGCTAAATGTGTATGTACAACAAAATCGACTTTATACCTAAATATAAGATTACGGAACTCTTCTAAATGCACAGCCGTTATGCCGTTATGGCTTTATGTAAACTTCAGTAAGATAAAGAAGGTTAATTAACTTAAATATGCTAAACCAGTTATTTGAATCATTTCGATATCGATTGCAAAATGTGTATGTACAAGAAAATCGACTTTGTGCCTAAATATAAGACTACGGAATTCTTCCAAACGCACTGCCGTTATGCCGTTATGGCTTTATATTAACTTCAGTTCGTTAAAGAAGGTTTATTAACTTAAATATGTTAAACCTGTTATTTGAAGCATTTCGATATCGATTGCTTAGTGCATATATACAAGAAAATCGACTTTATACCTAAATATAAGACTACGGGATTCTTCCAAATGTACTGTCGTTATGCCGCCATTGCTCTTTATCAATTTCAATACGTTAAAGAAGGTTAATAACCTTAACTATGTTAAACTAAGGATTTGAAGCATTTCGATATCGCTTGCTAAATGTGTATATACAAGAAAATCGAATTTATACCTAAATATAAAATTATAACATTACGGAATTCTTCTAAATGCACTGCCGTTAGGCTTTATGTAGACTTCAGTAAGCTAAAAAATGTTTATTAACTTAATATGTTAAACTAATGATTTCAAGCATTTCGATATGGATATCTAAATGTGTATATAAAAGAAAATCGACTTCATACCTAAATATAAGATTACGGAATTCTTCCAAATGCACTGCCGTTATGGCTTTATATCAACTGCAATACGTTAAAGAAGGTTAACTAACTTAAATATGTTAACCTAATGATTTGAAGAATTGCGATATCGCTTGCCAAATATGTATTTACAAGAAAATCGACTTTATGCCTAAATAAAAGATAACGGAATTCTTCTACATGCACTGCCGTTATGCCGTTACGGCTTTTGCAGACTTCAGTATGAAAAAGAGGGTTAATTAACTTAAATATGTTAAACTAATATTTTGAAGCATTTCAATATCGATTGCTAAATGAGTATATACAAGAAAATCGAGTTTATACCTAAATATAAGATTATGGAATTCTTCTAACTGCACTGCCGTTATGCCGCCATGGCTTCATGTCACCTTAGGTAGGTTAAAGAAGGTAATTTAACTTAAATATGTTAAACTAATGATTTGAAGTATTTCGATATCGATTGCTAAATGTGCTAGTACAAAAAACTTGACTTTATACATAAACATAGGATAACGGAATTCTTCCAAACTCATTCCCGTAATCCGCCATGGCTTTTTGTCAACTTCAGTTCGTTAAAGAAGGTTTGTTAACTTAAATATGTTAAACTAATGATTTGAAGCATTTCGATATCGATTGCTAAATATGTAAATACAAGAAAATCGACTTTATACCTTAAAATAAGATTACGCAATTCTTCTAAATGCACTGCCGTTATGCCGCCATGATTTTATGCCAACTTCAGTTCTTCGAAGAAAGTTTATTAACTTAAATATGTTAAAATAATGAGTTGAAGCATCTCGATATCGATTGCTATATGGGTATATACAACAAAATCGACTTCATACCTAAATATAAGATTACGGAATTCTTCCAAATGCACTGCCGTTATACCGTTATGGCTTCATGTAAACTTCAGTAAAAAAAATAAGGATAATTAACTTAAGTATGTTAAACTAATGATTTGAAGCATTTCGATATCGATTACTAAATGTGTATATACAAGAAAATCGACTTTGTACCTAAATATAAGATAACGGAATTCTTCTACATACCCTGCCGTTATGCCGCCATGATTTTATGCCAACTTCAGTTCTTCGAAGAAAGTTTATTAACTTAAATATGTTAAACTAATGAGTTGAAGCATTTCGATATCGATTGCTAAATATGTAAATACAAGAAAATCGACTTTATACCTTAATATAAGATTACGGAATTCTTCTAAATGCACTGCAGTTATACCGTTAAGGCTTTATGTAGACTTCAGTGCGTTAAAGAAGGTATATTAACTTTAATATGTTAAAATAATGATTTAAAACATTTCGATATATATATCGACTTTATATCTAAATATAAGATTATACCTAAATATAAGATTACGTAATTCTTCTAAATGCACTGCCGTTATTCCGTTAAGGCTTGATGTAGACTTCAGGAAGATAAATAGGGTTAATTAACTCAAATATGTTAAACTGATGATTTGAAGCATTTCGATATAGATTTCTAAATGCATATATACAAGAAAATCGACTTTATACCTAAATCTAAGATTGCGGAGTTCTTCCAAATTACTGTCGTTATGCCACCAGGGCTTTATTTCACCTTCAATACGTTACAGATGGTTAATTCACTTAAATATGTTAAACTAATGGTTTGAAGCTTTTCGATATCGACTGCTAAATGTGTAAATACAAAAAAATCGACTTTATACCTAAATATAAAATTATAACATTACGGATTTCTTCTAAATGCACTGCCGTTATACCGTAAAGGCTTTATGTAGACCTCAATAAGCTAAAAAATGTTTATTAACTTAATATGTTAAACTAATGATTTGAAGCATTTCGATATCGATGGCTAAATGTGTATATACAACAAAATCGAATTTATACCTAAACATAAGATTACGGAATTTTTCTACATAAACTGCCTTTATACCGTCATGGCTTTCTGTTAACTTCATTGCGTTAAAGAAGCCCAATTAACTTAAATATGTAAAACTAATGATTTGAAGCATTTCGATATCGATTGCTAAATGAGTATGTACAAGAAAATCGAATTCATACCTAAATATAAGATTAAGTAATTCTTCTAAATGCACTGCCGTTATGCCGTTAAGGCTTTTGCAGACTTCAGTAAGAAAAAGAGGGTTAAGCAACTCAAATATGGATATGATTTTAAGCATTTCGATATCGATTGCTAAATGAGTATATACAAGAAAATCGAATTATACCTACATATAAGATTAAGGAGTTCTTCCAAATTACTGTCGTTATGCCGTTATGGCGTTATGTAAACTTCAGTAAGATAAAGAAGGTTAATTAACTTAAATATGCTAAACCAGTTATTTTAAGCATTTCGATATCGACTGCTAATTGTGTAAATACAAGAAAATCGAATTTACACCTAAATATAAAATTATAACATTACGGAATTCTTCTAAATGCACTGCCGTTATACCGTTAAGGCTTTATGTAGACTTTAGTAAGCTAAAAAATGTTTATTAATTTAATATGTTAAACAAATGATTTGAAGCATTTCGATATCGATAGCTAAATATGTATATACAAGAAAATCGACTTTATGCCTAAGTATAAGACTACGGAGTTCTTCCAAATGCACTGCCGTTATACCGTTATGGCTTCGTGTAAACTTCAGTAAGAAAAATAAGGATAATTAACTTAAATATGTTAAACTAATGATTTGAAGCATTTCGATATCGATTGCTAAATGTGTATATACAAGAAAATCGACTTTATACCTAAATATAAGATAACGGAATTCTTCAAGATGCACTGCCGTTATGCCGCCATGATTTTATGCCAACTTCAGTTCTTTGAAGAAAGTTTATTAACATAAATATGTTAAACTAATGAGTTGAAGCATCTCGATATCGATTGCTATATGGGTATATACAACAAAATCGAATTTATATCTAAACATAAGACTACGGAATTCTTCTATATGCACTGCCGTTATACCGCCATGGCTTTATGTTAACTTCAGTGCGTTAAAGAAGGTTTATTAACTTAAATATGTTAAAATAATGATTTGAAACATTTCGATATATATATCGACTTTATATCTAAATATAAGATTATACCTTAATATAAGATTACGTAATTCTTCTAAATGCACTGCCGTTATACCGTTAAGGCTTGATGTAGACTTTAGGAAGATAAATAGGGTTAACTAACTTAAATATGTTAAACTAATGATTTGAAGCATTTCGATATCGATTGCTCGATGTGTATATACAACAAATCGATTTTATACCCAAATATAAAATTACGGAATTCTTCTACATGCACTGCCGTTATGCCGCCATGGCTTCATGTCACCTTCAGTAGGTTAAAGAAGGTAATTTAACTTAAATATGTTAAACTAATGATTTGAAGCATTTCGATATCGATTGCTAAATGTGCTAGTACAAGAAACTTGACTTTATAACTAAACATAGGATAACGGAATTCTTCCAAATGCACTGCCGTTAATCCGCCATTGCTTTATGTCAACTTCAGTTCGTTAAAGAAGTTCTGTTAACTTAAATATGTTAAACTAATGATTGGAAGCATTTCGATATCGATTTCTAAATGCATATATACAAGAAAATCGACTTTATACCTAAATATAAGATTACGGAATTCTTCCAAATTACTGTCGTTATGCCGCCATGGCTTTATTTCACCTTCAATACGTTAAAGATGGTTAATTAACTAAAATATGTTAAACTAATGATTTGAAGCATTTCGATATCGATTGCTAAATATGTAAATACAAGAAAATCGACTTTTTACCTTAATATAAGATTACGGAATTCTTCTAAATGCAATGCAGTTATACCGTTAAGGCTTTATGTAGACTTCAGTGTGTTAAAGAAGGTTTATTATAAATAACTTGAAAATGTAAAACTAGAGATTTTAAGCATTTCGATATCGATTGCTAAATGTGTATATATAAGAAAATCGACTTTACATATACCTAAATATAAGATTACGTAATTCTTCCAAATGTACTGTCGTTATGCCGCCATGGTTTGTATCAACTACAATACGTTAAAGAAGGTTAATTATTTTAAATATGTTAAACTAATGGTTTGAAGCATTTCGATATCGACTGCTAAATGTGTAAATACAACAAAATCGACTTTATACCTAAATATAAAATTATAACATTACGGATTTCTTCTAAATGCACTGCTGTTATACCGTTAAGGCTTTATGTAGACTTAAGTAAGATAGAGGGGAATAATTAACTTAAATATGTTAAACTTATGATTTGAAGCATTTCGATATCAATTGCTAAATATGTAAATACAAGAAAATCGACTTTGTACCTAAATATAAGATTACAGAATTCTTTTAAATGCACTGCAGTTATACCGTTAAGGCTTTATGTAAACTTCAGTGCGTTAAAGAAGGTTTATTATAAATAACTTGAAAATGTTAAACTAGAGATTTGAAGCATTTCGATATCGATAGCTAAATGTGCTAGTACAAGAAACTTGACTTTATACCTAAACATTGGATAACGGAATTCTTCCAAATGCACTGCCGTTAATCCGCCATGGCTTTACGTCAACTTCAGTTCGTTAAAGAAGGTTTGTTAACTTAAATATGTTAAACTAATGATTTGAAGCATTTCGATATCGATTGCTAAATGCGTATATTGAACAAAATCGACTTTATACCTAAATATAAGATTACGGAACTCTTCCAAATGCACTGCCGTTATGCCGCTAAGGCTTTTGTAGACTTCAGTATGATAAAGAGGATTAATTAGCTTAAATATGTTAAACTAATGATTTGAAGCATTTCGATATCGATTGCTAAATGTGCTAGTACAAGAAACCTGACTCAACTTCAGTTCGTTAAAGTAGGTTTGTTAACTTAAATATGTTAAACTAATGTTTTGAAGCATTACGATATCGATTGCTAATTGTGTATATACAAGAAAATCGACTTTATACCTAAATATAATATTACGGAATTCTTCTACATGCACTGCCGTTATGCCGCCATGGCTTTAAGACAACTTCAGTGCGTTATGTTAAATATGTTAAACTATTGAATTGAAGCATTTCGGTATCGATTGCTAAATATGTAAATACAAGAAAATCGACTTTATACCTAAATATAAGATTACGGAATTCTTCTACATGCACTGCCGTTATGCCGCCATGGCTTTATGACAACTTCAGTGCGTTGAAGAAGGTTTATTAACTTAAATATGTTAAACTAATGAATTAAAGCAGCTCGATATCGATTGCTAAATGTGTATGTACAAGAAAATCGACTTTATACCTAAATATAAGATTACGGAATTTTTCTACATGCACTGCCGTTATGCCGCCATGGCTTTATGTTAACTTCAGTGCGTTAAAGAAGCTTTATTAACTTAAATATGTTAAGCTAATGATTTGAAGCATTTCGATATCGATTGCTTAATGCATATATACAAGAAAATCGACTTTATATCTAAATATAAGATTACGGAATTCTTCTACATGCACTGCCGTTATGCCGCCATGGCTTTATGACATCTTCAGTGCGTTGAAGAAGGTTTATTAACTTAAATATATTAAGCTAATGATTTGAAGCATCGCGATAGCGTTTGCTAAATGTGTATATACAAGAAAATCGACTTTATACCTAAATATATGATTACGGAATTCTTCCAAATGCATTGCCGTTATCCCGTTATGGCTTTGTGTTAACTTCAGTGCGTTAAAGAAGCTTTGTTAACTTAAATATGTTAAACTAATGATTTGAAGCATTTCGATATCGATTGCTAAATATGTAAATACAAGAAAATCGACTTTATACCTAAATATAAGTTACGTAGTTCTTCTAAATGCACTGCAGGTATACCGCTAAGGCTTTATGTAGACTTCAGTGCGTTAAAGAAGGTTTATTAAAAAAAACTTGAAAATGTAAAATTAATGATTTGAAGCATTTCGATATCGACTGCTAAATGTGCTAACACAAGAAACCTCACTTTATACCTAAACATAGGTTAACGGAATTCTTCCAAATGTACTGTCGTTATGCCGCCATGGCTTTATATCACCTTCAATACGTTAAAGATGGTTTATTAACTTAAATATGTTAACCTAATGATTTGAAAAATTTCGGTATCGATTGCTAAATGAGTATATACAAGAAAATCGATTTTATACCTAAATATAAGATTATAAAATTCTTCTAAATGCACTGCCGTTATGCCGTTAAGGCTTTTGTAGACTTCAGTATGAAAAAGAGGGTTAATTAACTTAAATATTTTAAACTAATGATTTGAGGCTTTTCGATATCGATTGCTAAATGTGTATGTACAAAAAAATCGACTTTATACCTAAATATAAGATAACGGAATTCATATGAATATACTGCCGTTATGCCGTTATGGCTTTATGTAAACTTCAGTAGGATAAAGAAGGTTAATTAACTCAAATATGTTAAACCAGTTATCTGAAGCATTTCGATATCGATTGCGAAATGTATACATAAAAGAAAATAAAATTTATACCTAAATATAAGATTAAGGAATTTGGCTAAATGAGCCTTAGTCGCCTGCCCCACACCACATCTACACCCATCACTAACACGCACACTCACCACACTCACCTCGACATCACCACACTCCACATCAACACCACCCACACGCGCGAGCGCATTATCCACACACTAAAACGCACGCCACATCACTGCACAAAAAAAGGGGTCCGCTTAACACAGCTCAGTTCCGATTCCACCGCCGTTGAGTCAACTACGCTTTCTCGCCACCGCTACGCAGCGTCCCATCGCCCGAGTTTTAAGTTTCCTCGCGAATTGAAGTTACATAGCAATTAAGTGAAATTTTTGTGTATTGAGGGCTTTCCTTCTCTGAGTCGAATGTGCACCTTATCTTGTTAAAGTTACTTATTATTGTTAAGTGAATTTATTGGACAAAAAGAAACCCCCCACTAATCGAGTGGCATTGTGAAAGCACTATACCAAAGGTTCTTTTTTTATTCCGAACACCTAAAGAGCACAAGCGGTAAGTAAAGCGGGCAGTGACCACAACATATGGTCCTTCGAGCCGCAAAGAACGGCACTATTGAGAAAAAAACCGTAAATTTTAAAATGCTGACATAAACATACATACAAAATTTTTTAAAAAAAAAAAACTTACAAAAATTCGTGCACAAAGGTGACATATACATACATACACATATACAAAAATCTAGTGCAATTTACATATAAAAAAAAACAAAAAATATATGTTGCAAGTGAAATCGAAGTGTGACAACTACATAATACTTACATACAAAAAAAAAAAACAGTTGAAACGGAAAGCAAAAAATGGCTCCCTAGTGTCACATCAAAACCCAAAAAAAAAAAAAAAACTAATAATAATTTTTATCAAAATCAAATATAAATATATAAGAGTGAGACATATAAATATATAAATATACTATAAACAAAAATACAATACTGTGCTGAACAACTAAAAACAAAAAAAAAAACGGGCGCGAAAATTAATTTATCTTTAAAACGGGCGCGAAGCTTTTACAAAACAAAAAAACAAAAACAGTGACATTAAACAGTGCAATAAATTTAAAAAAAAAAAACAAAAATATATAGAAATAATTAAATTAATAATTGGTGATGTAAAATATATTAAAAAAAACAAGACATCTGCATAAGTACGAGCAAAACAACAATAAGAAGAGCACCAGGAAAGGGATACCGTGGTCCACCCTAATAAAATCACATCAGCAGCAGCAGGAAACAACTGGGACACAGCGACAAAAGGAAACAACCCCCCCTTCCCCCCATTTAATCGAATACTAAACCCCTCAAATACCCTTGAAGCGGCACAAAGTGAGTGTATCGACTCCTTTTATTCGTATACCATTTTTATTTATTAGCATATATGTATTTTGAAAGTTACAGTTCATTTTTCTAACAACTGTATACTTTAATAAAACGGTTGCTACCAAACTGTTTGAACTTAGGGTTTGATTTCCGGGAAACCGAAAACAGTTTGGTACACTACATATGTACATACAATATATGTACATATGAACAGTATATAGTATAATATATAATTATATATATACTGGCATACATATCTAAAGAAAAAGGTCCTATACGCTTACCCTTGTGTATCCAAACACAAAAATTTAAAAAAAAAAAAAAAAAAAAAAAAAATTTTCAAGTATACACTTGACCCCATTTTCCGGCAATACCCCTTATACTCCAAAAGTATAAGCAGAATTGCGCAACACTTACTAAGCTTGGACAAATTCGATCAGTAAAAGGAAAAATAAAAATAATAAAATACAACATACATATATGCAACTACTTATATTCATATTTTATATTTAATTATACATATATCGACATATAAGTACCAACCAATGTTGTAAAATAACATACACACTTATGTATGTATAAATATTATAATAAAACAATTTCTACAAATTGCACTTATTCCAATGTGTACTTAGAGTGCATACCTGCATCTCACTAATTTTCTTCCCCCGCATCATTCGTACTGTAAAATCTTACATACAGACATACGGCATACAATTTGCCTTTGACTGTATTTCCTACGTTTAAACTAAAACTATTTTCAACTTCCGGGAATTAATTTGAAAATTTAATAAAGTTAAACAGAGCGCTAATTGCAATTACAAATATTTGAATTTAACCTCAAGAAAATATACGGTCAAATCAAAAATAACAAAAAAATAATAAAAATAAAAGACAAAACCAGCACAAAATTTTACATACGTTTTGATATTTCTAATTGTTTTCACATACATACATATATCCAAAGGCCAAATCGGCATATTTCAAGCAATACCTCTTGTTCTTGCTAAAGCACAAGAAAGCAGGATTGCAAACGGAAAAAATCTTTATATACAAAGGTCATTAACCCTTTTCTCGTTCTTTATTATCGCTCGTATACGCAAGTATAAACTAACGAGTGCAAATCAATAAATAAAGTAGAAAGAAAGAAAGAACAGACTAATAGCAACTATTAGGAGGACGAATAAATAAATAAAACAAAAAGAAAGCAACTATTAGGAATAAGGAAAACGAAACACTCGTTCGTTGGTTCCTACCTTGCGGATACAACAATAATACAATATTATAATAAGAAAAACGAAACACTCGTTCGTTGGTTCTTACCTTGCGTATACAACAAAAATATAAGATCATAATAAAGAAAACAAAATACGCGTTTGTTATTAGATACTGGTGTATACAACAAACATACAAACCGCGTATCTTAAAGATTCAAACTATCTATTGATACCATAATACACTGAGAGAAGTTTTTTCTGTCTCATATTTTAAATTTTTTACCTATTATCTAAATGAACGGAGATTCTAAGGAATCTAAATCGATTCAATATCTAAAAGTACAAAAAATGATTTCTGAAGAAAAGAGCCCATGTACACCCGCTGAAGCTACACGCTCAAAGCAAGGTGCTACAAAGCAAAAAAAAATTAAAGACATTTCATATACTAAGTTTATTGCTGAGAGTGACAGTTTAATTCGATACTGCACTCGATTTTCATCTTCACCGATTCAGGACAATTCTGAATCGGTACTAGAAATCAAAAAAGAAAATCTAGGCAATTTCTGGACACGTCTCCAAGCTGCGTATGACGCAATTCTAGAATCGACGAATAAGATCTTCCGGAAAATTTTAAATCCTCGGCTTGCTCCAAATACGAAAACTGCTTAGACCAGTACGAGGAAACGAGAGCTATGATCTCCGACCAATTGAGATTAATAAAAGCAATTGCACCTACTCCACAACCGAGAGTAGAGCTGCCTCCAATTCAAACCCAAGAAATGGAGGTTATGAACAATGGCCGTTTTTCCCGGGGACATGTTTACGGCCGTGTACATAAACCATCCTAAATTATCTCAAGCGAAAAAATTTGTATCACCTCCGATACAAAACAAAAGGTCAAGCAGGCGCAATAGTAAAACAGTTCGCTCTTAATGACGAAAATTTCAATTATGCTTGGGAAGCTTTAAAAGCTCGCTACGAGAATTTATAAAACATCAATCCACTGTTTCAAATTGCTTGTCGGTTCTAGCGACACAGAATATTCCCACAGACAACTGGGACCCCATACTGGTAAATATATGCTCCGCGGCATTACCGGAAAAATCTTTGCTTCTATGGGAGCAATCGCTCTCATCACGAAGAAAATGCCCAACGTGGCACCAAAAGAAAGATTTCTTAACTACCCAATATGAAATCGCGGAAAGGGTAGACAAAAAAACGGTCAGAACTAAAAACGTTCAACACGACCTAAATCGAAGTTTTGTTTGACCCCAAGCTAGTAACAACCACAATTTAAACAGAAGCTTATTTAAAAATCAATCGTTCACATCCGAACAATATAAACAAACGTCCTGCGAACTGTGTAAAAGGGGGGCACCAGCTGAAAGCTTGCGAAAAGTTTAAAAAACTTAATATCAATGAAAGGAACAACTTTGTCAGAGCAAAAAGACTCTGTACAAACTGCTTGTCCCACTCACATAATCTCAATAATTGCGAAAGCAAATTCAATTGCGTATATTGCCACAAGAGGCATCATTCAATGTTGCATTTCAATAACTTTCCTAGCACACCCCAAAGTAGCGCTTTCTCCAAAAGAGCCACGGGTTTAGTTGCAACCGCAACTCCCGAAACACAAAATCCCGAAATTTGCCAAGAGACACCATGTTTTAAAAACACAAACGCTTCACAGCGAGAATCAAAGTAGGGTACTACTACCCACAGCAGTTATCTCCATTGAACACCGAGGAGAACTTTTCAAATTGAGAGCCCTAATAGACCAAGGATCACAACGATCATTCATAGCGTCTAGGGCACAAAATAGGCTAAAACTGCCAACAAAACATGCCAATTATGAAATTTCGGGAATGGGTGGAAGAGTAGTACAAAACTCAAATAAAAACTGCCCCATTACCCTAATTTTCCCCCCAAACGGATAAGCGCATTCAAGCAGAAGCTATAGTCTTACCGCAACTTACAAACATGCTTCCAAGCTATCATATTAATAGCAAGCATTGGCAAAAGGTTACACACCTAAAGCTGGCAGATCCTAACTGCAACACCCCCGCTCAAAAAGATCTTCTATTAGGCAGCGACCTTATACCTCAAATTTTACTAGAAGGGGTTGAGAAAATTTCAAACACCCTTTTAGCTCAAAATACTATATTCGGTTGGATACTAAGTGGACTAGTAACAGAATCAGTTACCACCATGACAACTCAAGTGGAAGAGATATCCAATGAATTCCTTAATTCACAATTAAGGAAATTTTGGGAATTAGAAGAACTCCCCCCCCCCTTACCATTACAACGCCAGAAGATCAGTATTGTGAAGACTTTTACAAGGCCACAACTACTAGATCAGGAAATGGTCGGTATGTCGTACGACTACCATTTAAACAACAATTTCCAGACACACTCGCCATAGGTCACTCTCGCACCTCTGCAATACAGCAGTTTCTAAGTATGGAAAAAAACCTACTTAGAAAAGGTGAGCTCAAACAACATTATGATGGTGTCTTAGAAGAATACCTCCATTTAGATCACATGGAGGAAGTAAGCCCCTGTGAAAAAATCATAAGAGGCAAATATTTCTCTTTCTACTTGCCACATCATGCAGTAGTAAAGCCTGACAAAAAAACAACGAAAGTCAGAGTTGTCTTCAATGCCTCCAGAACCACTAGCTCTGGGAATTCCCTAAATGACATTCTATTTACGGGACCCACACTCCAACCAGATCTAATGCTCCTCATATTGAACTGGCGTATATACAAATACGTTTTCAATGGGGATGTTGAAAAAATGTATCGACAAATAGTCGTACATAAAGATGATCAAGATTTTCAACGAATTATTTTCCGAAAATCTCCCAATAGTCCATTACGCGACTTTAAATTAAAAACAGTTACCTTCGGGGTAAACTGTGCCCCATACCTCGCCATTCGTACACTCCACGAACTGGCAGAAGACACAAAGTCAGAGTTTCCTCTGGCAACACAAGTCTTAAAAACACATACGTATGTAGACGACATCCTGTCTGGGGGCCACAGCCTCTCACAAGCATACGAGTCCTTATCACAAGTGATAAAGGCCCCCAACACCGCAGGGTTTCCCCTAAAAAAGATCACAGCTAATCACCCAAGTATCTTAAAAAAAATACCAAACGATAACAAATTGGATTCTAATTTCCTTATATTTGAAAAGGAAAGTATAACAAAAACACTGGGCATCCAATGGAATGCGATATCGGACCAGTTCTCATACACGACAGAGTCCATAACCGCATTATCCGCCGTAACAAAGAGGCAAACCTTATCCTCAATGGCAAAACTTTTTGACCCCGCAGGGTGGCTTGCGCCAATTATGATACAAGCGAAAATCCTGATTCAAGAATTATGGCTAGACGGAACAGACTGGGACGAACAGGTGAAACCGCTTTGCTTAGAGAAGTGGTCCCGGTTTGCTAATAATCTAAAAGACATCTCGCAGATACAAATTCCCCGGTGGGTAAATTATTCCCCCGAATACAAAGTGGAACTACACGGCTTCTGCGATGCCTCTGAAAAGGCATATTGTGCCACGATCTATGTGCGCGCACAAAGCGACACCGCAACTACAAGCCACCTACTAGCTGCAAAAGCGAAAGTAGCACCTCTAAAAACGATAAGTCTACCACGACTTGAACTCTGTGGCGCTCTGCTACTAGCCAAGCTGATTTCCACAGTGCACACCCACATGAACATGACCAAATGCAAATTATATCTATGGTCCGATTCCGAAATCGTTCTAGCCTGGTTAGAAAAGCCACCACACTCGTGGAAAACATATATTTCTAATCGAACCTCTCAAATACTTGACCTAGTAGGAGCAGCCACATGGCGACACGTCGCCAGTGCCGACAATCCTGCTGATCTAGGTACAAGAGGGTGCAAACCCCTGGATCTTGCCACCACCACGCTCTGGTGGAATGGCCCCCGATGGTTAACCGAATCCTCAGATTCTTGGCCACAATCGGCAATGCGCAACATAATCGCCCCAGAAAGTCGAAAAAGCGACACCTATCATACAATAGTGGATGATAATGAAATCCTTGAACGATTTTCATCGTTCCCGCGAGCCCTCAGAGTTGTCGCTATATGCTTAAATTCATTGAGCAACTTAAACTTAAAGTTAAAGGAGTAACTTACACTCATTACGATACATTAACGCACCAGGACTTACAAAAAGCAAAGGTCGCGCTTATCGCCTCAACCCAAACGCGCTACTTCAGTCGCGACATATCGTTACTAAGAGAATCGAAGCCAATTGACAAAAAGAGCTCACTCCTAGTACTAAACCCATTTTTAGACACGGAAGATCTGCTTCGTGCCAATGGTCGGCTCGCTAATTCAAGCCTGACTTACAACGAACGCCACCCCATCATAATACCTGAGAAGTCTCCTTTTGCCACATTACTCCTGAATTACATCCATATATTAATGTTGCACGCCGAACAGCGCCTCATGCAACACATGGTACGCCAAGAGTATTATATTACCCTCTTAAGCCCCAGATCAAAAAATGCATTTTCATGTGCAAAATCTGCACTATGCATAAGCAAAAAATGCGAACTCAGATTATGGCAGCACTTCCACCTGAACGCTGCAATTTCGCTCCGCCTTTCACGACCCAGGTGTCGATTTTGCTGGGCCTTTTCAAATAAAGGCGTCCATGCTAAGATCTCCCACTCTCATGAAAGGCTATGTGGCTGTCTTTGTATGTTTCACGACAAAGGCAGTACACCTTGAGCTGTGTACTAATCTGACGACGGAGGCTTTTCTCGCGGCATTTGCTCGTTTCGTCGCTCGACGTGGCTTCCCCTCCAAAATCATGAGCGATAATGGCAAAACATTCATAGGAGCCCAACGAGCCACAGAAAAACAGTTTGTGGATTTCTTAAAACAAGTGTCCCCTGATATCGTACAAAAGTACGCCCCTCAAGGTATCAATTGGCAATTTATACCTCCAAGCGCTCCTCATATGGGTGGTTTATGGGAATCAGCTGTAAAGAGCTTCAAATCCCATTTCAAGAAACTAGC
This sequence comes from Bactrocera correcta, assembly GCA_027475135.1. Lineage (NCBI taxonomy): Eukaryota > Metazoa > Arthropoda > Insecta > Diptera > Tephritidae > Bactrocera > Bactrocera correcta. The sequence goes on along the minus strand of JAPZAG010000939.1, from coordinate 4,577 downwards.
CGGCAGCTATAAATTTAATTATGAAGAATTCACGACATTATGAGCTAAAATAGAAGCCGTTCTCAACTCACGGCCGCTCACAGCCCTATCGCAAGATCCCTCCGACTTCACAGCCCTAACTCCAGGGCATTTCCTCAAAGGAGCACCCATTCTGGCCACACCTGAGCCAGGCGTGGAGTCACTATCCTTATTAAATAAATGGGAAAGAATTAAAATTCTCCATCATAATTTCAGTAGCCGATGGAAAGAAGACTATATAAAGGACCTCCACAAGAGGTACCGGTGGAAAAATACAGAAAATGCGCCAAAAGTTGGAGATTGTGTCCTGATTCACGAAGATTGCCTGCCACCTACCGAATGGCGGCTGGGCCGCATAGAGAAGCTTTATCCAGGCTCCGACGGTCATATTCGCGTAGTCGATCTCCGAACGCAATCCGGAAAGCTAACAAGACCGCTCGTCAAACTATGCTTCTTACCGATCGCTGATAACCGCGAAACAAAAACCGATAAACCGCTTAAATAAACCGAATATAAAAACAAAATAAAATAAAAATTTATAAAAATACCTATGTACATCTATATATTTAAAATCACTCACAAAAGTAGTCGATTAATCTAACGACCCACTCATGCCGCATAACGTGGCAGCCATGCTCATATGTCCTATATGCAACCAAATTCTAATTGAAATAACCCTCTTCCAAACAGATCAATATGGATGCAGACATGCCAGAACCCCGACACCAACCACTCGTTCGGCTGTCAATGTGCCACGCCAAGCGGCTGCCCCAGTTGCAGCGCCCCGAACAACCACCCCAACGGTGCCTCGGAGTGGAACGGCCGCATTACCGTCAACACCCGCGCTTGTCGTCGACCCACCACGCCGTAGATGTCCTCTATGTCGTCGACCCCACCGGCTGCCACAATGCGTCATTTTTAAGGGATTGCCACCTCAGCAACGCCAGTTGGTCGTGCAGGCGCACGGCCATTGTCTCAATTGCCTGACGACTATCCACCAAACGCACGAGTGTACGTCGGGCAATCTGTGCCAGATTTGTATGCGCCCGCATCACACTATGTTGCACCGTACAACGCGGAACGACACCAGCCAACCTCCTGCCGGCCGCAACCGTGGCGCAGTCCGACGACCTCCATTAAGCCGGGATGCACGGTCTCGTCGAACCATAGGGCCATCATCATCCCGTGCCCAGCGGCCACATAGTGGGGCATCAACACGACGCCAGCAACAACGAGCGCGTCCGCGCCGCACCTCAGGCCTCAGCAGCGTCGTGGCCACTCTCCAGCAACTCCAGTGAATTCTAGGCTGAAATATTCGCCTAGGGGGGCCGGGATGGCTAAATGAGCCTTAGTCGCCTGCCCCACACCACATCTACACCCATCACTAACACGCACACTCACCACACTCACCTCGACATCACCACACTCCACATCAACACCACCCACACGCGCGAGCGCATTATCCACACACACCACATCACTTCACTAAAAAAGGGTCCGCTTTACACAGCTCAGTTCCGATTCCACCGCCGTTGAGTCAACTACGCTTTCTCGCCACCGCTACGCAGCGTCCCATCGCCCGAGTTTTAAATTTCCTCGCGAATTGAAGTTACATAGCAATTAAGTGAAATTATTGTGTATTGAGGGCTTTCCTTCTCTGAGTCGAATGTGCACCTTAACTTGTTAAAGTTACTTATTATTGTTAAAAGAATTTATTGGACAAAAAGAAATCCCCCACTAATCGAGTGGCATTGTGAAAGCACTATACCAAAGGTTCTTTTTTTATTCCGAACACCTAAAGAGCACAAGCGGTAAGTAAAGCGGGTAGTGACCCCAACAGAATTCTTCCACATGTACTGTCGTTATGCCGCCATGGCTTTTTATCACCTTCAATACGTTAAAAAAGGTTAGTTATTTTAAATATGTTCAACTAGTGGTTTGAAGCATTTCGATATCGATTGCTAAATGTGTAAATACAAGAAAATCGACTTTATACCTAAATATAAAATTATAACATTACGGAATTCTTCTAAATGCACTGCCATTATACCGTTGAGGCTTTATGTAGACTTCAGTAAGCTAAAAAATGTTTATTAACTTAATATATTAAACTAATGATTTAAAGCATTTCGATATCGATAGCAAAATGAGTATATACAAGAAAATCAATTTTATACCTATATATAAGATTACGGAATCCTTTTCATGCACTGCCGCTATGCCGCCATGGCTATATGCCAACTTCAGATCGTTAAAGAAGGTTTATTAACTTAAATATGTTAAACTAATGAGTTGAAGCATGTCGATATCGATTGCTAAATGTATATATACAACAAAATCGACTTTATACCAAAATATAAGATTACGAAATTCTTCTAAATGCACTGCCGTTAAACCGTTATGGCTTTATGTAAACTTCAGTAAGATAAAGAAGGTTAATAACCTTAAATATGTTAAACTATCGATTTGAAGCATCTCGTTATCGATTGCTTAATGTGTATATACAAGAAAATCGACTTTATACCTAAATATAAGATTATAACATTACGGAATTCTTCTAAATGCACTGCCGTTATGCCGTTAAGGCTTTATGTAGACTTCAGTAAGATAGAGGGGAATAATTAACTTAAATATGTTAAACTTATGATTTGAAGCATTTCGATATCGATTGATAAAAACGTAAATACAAAAAAATCGACTTTGTACCTAAATATAAAGTTAAGGAATTCTTTTAAATGCACTGCAGTTATACCGTTAAGGCTTTATGTAGACTTCAGTGCGTTAAAGAAGGTTTATTATAAATAACTTGAAAATGTAAAACTAATGATTTGAAGCATTTCGATATCGATTACAAAATGAGTATATACAAGAAAATCGACTTTATACCTAAATATAAGATTATATCATTACGGAATTCTTCTAAATGCACTGCCGTTATACCGTTAAGGCTTTACGTAGACTTCAGTAAGCTAAAAAATGTTTATTAACTTAATATATTAAACTAATGATTTGAAGCATTTCGATATCGATAGCAAAATGAGTATATACAAGAAAATCAATTTTATACCTATATATAAGATTACGGAATCCTTTTCATGCACTGCCGCTATGCCGCCATGGCTATATGCCAACTTCAGATCATTAAAGAAGGTTTATTAACTTAAATATGTTAAACTAATAATTTGAAGCATTTCGATATCAATTGCTAAATGTGTATATACAAGAAAATCGACTTTATACCTAAATATAAGATAACGGAATTCTTCTAAATGCACTGCCGATATGCCGCCATGGCTTTAAGCCAACTTCAGATCGTTGAAGAAGGTTTATTAACTTAAATATGTTAAGCTAATGAGTTGAAGCATCTCGATATCGATTGCTTAATGTGTATATACAACAAAATCGAATTTATACCTAAACATAAGATTACGGAATTCTTCTACATGCACTATCGTTATGCCGCCATGGCTTTATGTTAACTTCAGTGCGTTAAAGAAGCTTTATTAACTTAAATATGTTAAAATAATGATTTGAAGTATTTCGATATCGAGTGCTAAATGAGTATATACAAGAAAATCGACTTTATACCTAATTATAAGGTTACGTAATTCTTCTAAATGCACTGCTGTTATGCCGCCATGGCTTTATGTCACCTTCGGTAGGTTAAAAAAGGTAATTTAACTTAAATATGTTAAAGGTTTGATTTGAAGCATTTCGATATCGAATGCTAAATGTGCTAGTACAAGAAACCTGACTTTATACCTAAACATAGGATAACGGAATTCTTCCAAATGCACTGCCGCTATTCCGCCATGGCTTTATGTCAACTTCAGTTCGTTAAAGTAGGTTTGTTAACTTAAATATGTTAAACTAATGAATTGAAGCATCTCGATATCGATTGCTAAATGTGTATATACAAGAAAATCGACTTTGTACCTAAATATAAGATTACGGAAATCTTTTAAGTGCTCTGCAGTTATACCGTTAAGGCTTTATGTAGACTTCAGTAAGATAAAGAGGGTTAATTAACTTAAATATGTTAAACTAATTATTTGAAGAATTTCGATATCGATTTCTGAATGTGTATATACAAGAAAATCGATTTTATACCTAAATATAAGATTAGGTAATTCTTCTAAATGCACTGCCGTTATGCCGTTAAGGCTTTATGTAGATTTCAGTAAGATAAAAGGGTGAATTAACTTAAATATGTTAAACTAATGATTTGAAGCATTTCGATATCGATTCTAAATGTGTATATACAAGAAAATCGACTTTATACCTAAACATAAGATAACAGAATTCTTCTAAATGCACTGCCGTTATGCCACCATGGCTTCATGTAAACTTCAGTTCGTTGAAAAAGGTTTATTGACTTAAATATGTTAAACTAATGATTTGAAGCATTTCGATATTAATTGCTAAATGTGTGTATACAACAAAATCGACCTTATACCTAAATATAAGATACGGAATTCTTCTAAATGCACTGCCGTCATGCCGATAAGGCTTTATGTAAACGCCAGTAAGACAAAGTAGGCTAAATAACTTAAATACAT
>JAPZAG010000938.1:0-10000 GCA_027475135.1 Bactrocera correcta | reverse complement strand
ATGCTTTGCCGTTATGCCGTTAAGGCGTTTGTAGACTTCAGTAGGATAAAGAGGGTTAATTAACTTAAATATGTTAAACTAATGATTTGAAGCATTTCGATATCGATTGCTTAATGCATATATACAAAAAAATCGACTTTCTACCTTAATATAAGATTACGGAATTCTTCCAAATGTACTGTCGTTATGCCGCCAAGGCTTTATATCAACATCTATATGTTAAAAAAGGTTAATTAACTTAAATATGTTAAACTAATGATTTGAAGATTTTCGAAATCGATTGCTAAATGCATATATACAAGAAAATCTTCTTTATACCTAAATATAAGATTACGGAATTCTTCCAAATGTACTGTCGTTATGCCGCCATGGCTTTATATCACCTTCAATACGTTAAAGAAGGTTAACTAACTTAAATATGTTAAACTAATGATTTGAAGCATTTCGATATCGATTGCTAAATGAATATATACAAGAAAATCGACTTTAAACATAAATATAAGATTACGTAATTCTTCTAAATGTTTTGCCGATATGCCGTTAAGGCGTTTGTAGACTTCGGTAAGATAAAGAGGGTTAATTAACTTAAATATGTTAAACTAATGATTTGAAGCATTTCGATATCGATTGCTAAATGTGTATATACAACAAAATCGACTTCATACCTAAATATAAGATTGCGGATTTCTTCTAAATGAAATGCCGTTATGCAGTTATGGCTTAATGTTAATTTCGGTTCGTTAAAGAAGGTTTATTAACTTAAATATGTTAAACTAATGATTTGAAGATTTTCGAAATCGATTGCTAAATGCATATATACAAGAAAATCTTCTTTATACCTAAATATAAGATTACGGAATTCTTCCAAATGTACTGTCGTTATGCCGCCATGGCTCTATATCACCTTCAGTACGTTAAAGAAGGTTAATTAACTTAAATATGTTAAACTAATGATTTGAAGCATTTCGATATCGATTGCTAAATGCGTATATACAACAAAATCGACTTTATACCTAAATATAAGCTTACGGAATTTTTCTAAATGCACTGCTGTTATGCCGTTAGTTCGTTAAAGAAGGTTTATTAACTTAATGCATATATACAAGAAAATCTTCTTTATACCTAAATATAAGATTACGGAATTCTTCCAAATGTACTGTCGTTATGCCGCCATGGCTTTATATCACCTTCAATACGTTAAAGAAGGTTAATTAACTTAAATATGTTAAACTAATGATTTGAAGCATTTCGATATCGATTGCTAAATGCGTATATACAACAAACTCGACTTTATACCTAAATATAAGCTTACGGAATTTTTCTAAATGCACTGCTGTTATGCCGTTAGTTCGTTAAAGAAGGTTTATTAACTTAAATATGTTACACCAGTTATTTGAAGCATTTCGAAATCGATTGCTTAATGCATATATACAAGAAAATCTTCTTTATACCTAAATATAAGATTACGAAATTCTCCCAAATGCACTGCCGTTATACCGTTATGGCTTTATGTAAACTTCAATACGTTAAAGAAGGTTAATTAACTTAAATATGTTAAACTAATGATTTAAAGCATTTCGTTATCGATTGCTAAATATGTAAATACAAGAAAATCGACTTTACACCTAAATGTAAGATTACGGAATTCTCCTAAATGCACTATCGTTCTGCCGCCAGGGCTTTATGCCAACTTCAGTTCGTTAAAGAAGGTTTATTAACTTAAATATGTTAAACTAATAGGTTGAAGCATCTCGATATCGATTGCTAAATGTGTATATACAAGAAAATCTTTTTTATACCTAAATATATGATAACGGAATTCTTCTAAATGCACTGCAGTTTTGCCGTTATGGCTTTTGGTTAACTTTAGTAAGATAAAGAAGATTAATTAACTTAAATATGTTGAACTAATGATTTGAAGCATTTCGATATCGATTGCTAAATGTGTATATACACGAAAATCGAATTTATACCTAAATTTAAGATTACGGAATTCTTCTACATGCACTGCCGTTATGCCGCCATGGCTTTGTGTTAACTTCAGTGCGTTAAAGTAGGTTTGTTAACTTAAATATGTTAAACTAATGATTTGAGGCATTTCGATATCGATTGCTAAATGTGTATATACAAGAAAATCGACTTTATACCTAAATATAAGATTACGGAGTTCTTCTAAATGCACTGCCGTTATGCAGTTATGGCGTTATGTTAATTTCTGTTCGTTAAAGAAGGTTTATTAACTTAAATATGTTGCACCAGTTATTTGAAGCATTTCGAATCGATTGCTTAAGGCATATATACAAGAAAATCGACTTGATACCTAAATATATGATAGCGGAATTTCTCTGAATGCACTGCCGTTATGCCGTTAAGGCTTTTGTAGACTTTAGTAAGATAAAGGGGGCTAATTAGGTTAAAGATGTTAAGCTAATGATTTGAAAATTTTCGAAATCGATTGCTAAATGCATATATAAAAGAAAATCTTTTTTATACCTAAATATAAGGCCGTTATGCCGTTATGGCTTTATGTTAACTTCAGTTCGTTAAAGAAGCTTTATTAACTTAAATATGTTAAACTGATGATTTGAAGCATTTAGATATCGATTGCTAAATGTGTATATACAAGAAAATCGACCTTAAACCTAAATATAAGATTACGTAATTCTTCTTAATGCACCGCCATTATGCCGTTAAGGCTTTTGTAGACTTCTGTAAGGTTAAGATGGTTATTTAACTTAAATATGTTAAACTAATGATTTGAAGCATTTCGAAATCGATTGCTTAATGCATATAAAAAAGAAAATCTTTTTTATACCTAAATATAAGGTTACGGATTTCTTCCAAATGTACTGTCGTTATGCCGCCATGGCTTTATATCACCTTCAATACGTTAAAGAAGGTTAATTAACTTAAATATGTTAAACTAATGATTTGAAGCATTTCGATATCGATTGCTAAATGCGTATATACAACAAAATCGAATTTATACCTAAATATAAACTTACGGAATTTTTCTAAATGCACTGCTGTTATGCCGTTAGTTCGTTAAAGAAGGTTTATTAACTTAAATATGTTACACCAGTTATTTGAAGCATTTCGAAATCGATTGCTTAATGCATATATACAAGAAAATCTTCTTTATACCTAAATATAAGATTACGGAATTCTCCCAAATGCACTGCCGTTATACCGTTATGGCTTTATATCACCTTCAATACGTTAAAGAAGGTTAATTAACTTAAATATGTTAAACTAATGATTTGAAGCATTTCGATATCGATTGCTAAATGCGTATATACAACAAAATCGACTTTATACCTAAATATAAGCTTACGGAATTTTTCTAAATGCACTGCTGTTATGCCGTTAGTTCGTTAAAGAAGGTTTATTAACTTAAATATGTTACACCAGTTATTTGAAGCATTTCGAAATCGATTGCTTAATGCATATATACAAGAAAATCTTCTTTATACCTAAATATAAGATTACGGAATTCTTCCAAATGTACTGTCGTTATGCCGCCATGGCTTTATATCACCTTCAATACGTTAAAGAAGGTTAATTAACTTAAATATGTTAAACTAATGATTTGAAGCATTTCGATATCGATTGCTAAATGCGTATATACAACAAAATCGACCTTATACCTAAATATAAGCTTACGGAATTTTTCTTAATGCACTGCTGTTATGCCGTTAGTTCGTTAAAGAAGGTTTATTAACTTAAATATGTTACACCAGTTATTTGAAGCATTTCGAAATCGATTGCTTAATGCATATATACAAGAAAACCTTCTTTATACCTAAATATAAGATTACGAAATTCTCCCAAAATGCACTGCCGTTATACCGTTATGGCTTTATGTAAACTTCAGTAAGATAAAGAAGGTTAATTAACTTAAATATGTTAAACTAATGATTTGAAGCATTTCGATATCGATTGCTTAATGTGTAAATACAAGAAAATCGACTTTACACTTAAATGTAAGATTACGGAATTCTCCTAAATGCACTATCGTTCTGCCGCCAGGGCTTTATGCCAACTTCAGTTCGTTAAAGAAGGTTTATTAACTTAAATATGTTAAACTAATAGGTTAAAGCATTTCGATATCGATTGCTAAATGTGTATATACAAGAAAATCGACTTTATAACTAAACATAAGTTTACGGAATTCTTCCAAATGCGCTGCCGTTATACCGTTATGGGATTATGTGAAGTTCAGTAAGATAAAGAAGGTTAATTAACTAAAATATGTTAAACTAATGATTTGAAGCATTTCGATATCGATTGCTAAATGTGTATATACTACAAAATCGTTTTTATACCTAAATATAAGATTACGGAATTCTTCTAAATGCAATGCCGTTATGCCGCCATGGCTTTATGCCAACTTCAGTTCGTTAAAGCAGGTTTATTAACTTAAATATGTTAAACTAATGATTTAAATCATTTCGATATCGATTGCTAAATGTGTATATACAAGAAAATCGACTTTACACCTAAAAAGATTATGGAGTTCTTCTAAGTGCACTGCCGTTATGCAGTTATGGCTTTATGTTAATTTCTGTTCTTTAAAGAAGGTTTATTAACTTAAATATGTTGCACCAGTTATTTGAAGCATTTCGAATCGATTGCTTAATGCATATACACAAGAAAATCGACTTTATGCGTAAATATATGATAACGGAATTTCTCTGAATGCACTGCCGTTATGCCGTTAAGGCTCTTGTAGACTTCAGTAAGATAAAGAGGGTAAATTAGCTTAAAGATGTTAAACTAATGATTTGAAGATTTTCGAAATCGATTGCTAAATGCATATATAAAAGAAAATCTTTTTTATACCTAAATATAAGGCCGTTATGCCATTATGGCTTTATGTTAACTTCAGTAAGATAAAGAAGGTTAATTAACTTAAATATGTTAAACAGATGATTTGAAGCATTTCTATATCGATTGCTTAATGAGTATATACAAGAAAGTCGACTTTAAACCCAAATATAAGATTACGTAATTCTTCTTAATGCACTGACATTATGCCGTTAAGGCTTTTGTAGACTTCAGCAAGATTAAGATGGTTATTTAACTTAAATATGTTAAACTAATGATTTGAAGCATTTCGATATCGATTGCTAAATGTGTATATACAAGAAAATCGACTTAAAACCTAAATATAAGATTACGTAATTCTTCTTAATGCACCGCCATTATGCCGTTAAGGCTTTTGTAGACTTCTGTAAGATTAAGATGGTTAATTAACTTAAATATGTTAAACTAATGATTTGAAGCATTTCGAAATCGATTGCTTAATGCATATAAAAAAGAAAATCTTTTTTATACCTAAATATAAGGTTACGGAATTCTTCCAAATGTACTGTCGTTATGCCGCCATGGCTTTATATCACCTTCAATACGTTAAAGAAGGTTAATTAACTTAAATATGTTAAACTAATGATTTGAAGCATTTCGATATCGATTGCTAAATGCGTATATACAACAAAATCGACTTTATACCTAAATATAAACTTTCGGAATTTTTCTAAATGCACTGCTGTTATGCCGTTAGTTCGTTAAAGAAGGTTTATTAACTTAAATATGTTACACCAGTTATTTGAAGCATTTCGAAATCGATTGCTTAATGCATATATACAAGAAAATCTTCTTTATACCTAAATATAAGATTACGGAATTCTTCCAAATGTACTGTCGTTATGCCGCCATGGCTTTATATCACCTTCAATACGTTAAAGAAGGTTAATTAACTTAAATATGTTAAACTAATGATTTGAAGCATTTCGATATTGATTGCTAAATGTGTATATACAAGAAAATCGAATTTATACCTAAATATAAGATTACGAAATTTTTCTAATGCACTGCCGTTATGCCGTTGTGGCTTTATGTTAACTCCTGTTCGTTAAAGAAGGTTTTTTAACTTAAATATGTTAAACCAGTTATTTGAAGCATTTCGAAATCGATTGCTAAATGCATATATACAAGAAAATCTTCTTTATACCTAAATATAAGATTACGGAATTCTTCCAAATGTACTGTCGTTATGCCGCCATGGCTTTATATCACCTTCAATACGTTAAAGAAGGTTTATTAACTTAAATATGTTAAACTAATGATTGGAAGCATTTCGATATCGATTGCTAAATGTGTATATACAAGAAAACCGAATTTATACCTAAATATAAGATAACGGAATTCTTCTAATTGCACTGCCGTTATGTCGTTAAGCCTTTATGTGGACTTCAGTGCGTTAAAGAAGCTTTATTGACTTAAATATGTTAAACTAATGATTTGAAGATTTTCGAAATCGATTGCTAAATGCATATATACAAGAAAATCGACTTTATACCTAAATATATGATAACGGAATTTCTCTGAATGCACTGCCGTTATGCCGTTAAGGCTTTTGTAGACTTCAGTAAGATAAAGAGGGTTAATTAGCTTAAATATGTTAAACTAATGATTTGAAGATTTTCGAAATCGATTGCTTAATGCATATATACAAGAAAATCTTTTTATACCTAAATATAAGGTTACGGAATTCTTCCAAATGTACTCTCGTTATGCCGCTATGGCTTTTTATCACCTTCAATACGTTAAAGAAGGTTAGTTAACTTAAATATGTTAAACTAATGATTTGAAGCATTTTGATATCGATTGCTAAATGCGTATATACAACAAAATCGACTTTATACCTAAATATAAGCTTACGGAATTCTTCTAAATGCACTGCCGTTATGCCGTTATGGCTTTATGTTAACTTCAGTTCGTTAAAGAAGGTTTATTAACTCAGATATGTTACACCATTTATTTGAAGCATTTCGAAATCAATTGCTTAATGCATATATACAAGAAAATCGACTTTATACCTAAATATATGATAACGGAATTTCTCTTAATGCACTGCCGTTATGCCGTCAAGGCTTTTGTAGACTTCAGTAAGATAAAGAGGGTTAATTACCTTAAATATGTTAAACTATTGATTTGAAGATTTTCGATATCGATTGCTTATTGTGTAAATTTAAGAAAATCGACTTTATACCTTAATATAAGATTACGGAATTCTTCTAAATGCACTGCCGTTATGCCGCCATGGCTTTATATCAACTTCAATAAGTTATAGGATGTTAATTAACTTAAATATGTTAAACTAATGATTTAAAGCATTTCGATATCGATTGCGAAATATGTAAATACAAGAAAATCGACTTTACACCTAAATATAAGATTACGGAATTCTCCTAAATGCACTATCGTTATGCCGCCAGGAGTTTATGCCAACTTCAGTTCGTTAAAGAATATTTATTAACTTAAATATATTAAACTAATGATTTGAAGCATCTCGATATCGATTGCTAAATGTGTATATACAAGAAAATCGAATTTATACCTTAATATAAGATTACGGAGTTTTTCTACATGCACAGCCGTTATACAGTTATGGCATTATGTGAAGTTCAGTAAGATAAAGAAGGTTAATTAACTAAAATATATTAATCTAATGATTTGAAGCATTTCGATATCGATTGCTAAATGTGTATATACAACAAAATCGACTTTATACCTATATATAAGATTACGGAATTCTTCTAAATGCACTGCCGTTATGCCGCCATGGATTTATGCCAACTTCAGTTCGGTAAAGAAGGTTTATTAACTTAAATATGTTAAACTAATGATTTAAATCATTTCGATATCGATTGCTAACTGTGTATATACAAGAAAATCGACTTTATACTTAAATATATGATAACGGAATTCTACTAAATGCACTGCCGTTATGCCGTTATGGCTTTATGTTAACTTCAGTAAGATAAAGAAGGTTAATTAACTTAAATATGTTAAACTAATGATTTGAAGCATTTCGATATCGATTGCTAAATGCTTATATTGAACAAAATCGACTTTATACCTAAATATAAGGTTACGGAATTCTTCTACATGAACTGCCGTTATAACGCCATGGCTTTATGTTAACTTCAGTGCGTCAAAGAAGCTTTATTTACTTAAATATGTTAAACTACTGATTTGAAGCATTTCGATATCGATTGCTAAATGTGTATATACAAGAAAATCGACTTTAAACCTAAATATAAGATTACGTAATTCTTCTTAATGCACTGCCATTATGCTGTTAAGGCTTTTGTAGACTTCATTAAGATTAAGATGGTTATTTAACTTAAAAATGTTAAACTAATGATTTGAAGATTTTCGAAATCATAAGATTACGGAATTCTTCCAAATGCACTGACGTTATACCGTTATGGCTTTATATCAACTTCAATACGTTAAAGAAGGTTAATTAACTTAAATATGTTAAACTAATGATTTGAAGCATTTCGATATAGCTTGCCAAATATGTATATACAAGCAAATCGAATTCATACCTAAATTTAAGATAACGGAATTCTTCTAAATGCAGTGCAGTTATGCCGTTAAGGCTTTATGTAGACTTCAGTGCGTTAAAGAAGGTTTATTAACTTAAATATGTTAAACCAGTTATTTGAAGCATTTCGATATCGATTGCTTAATGCATATATACAAGAAAATCGACTTTACACCTAAATATAAGACTACGGAATTCTTCCAAATGTACAGTCGTTATGCCGCCATGGCTCTTTATCAACTTCAATACGTTAAAGAAGGTTAATTAACTTAAATATGTTAAACTAATGATTTGAAGCATTTCGGTATCGCTTGCTAAATGTGTATTTACAAGAAATACGAATTTATACCTAAATATAAAATTATAACATTTCGGAATTCTTCTAAATGCTCTGCCGTTATACCGTTAAGGCTTTATGTAGACTTCAGTAAGCTTAAAAATTTTTATTAACTAAATATGTTAAATTAATGAATTCAAGCATTTCGATATCGATATCTTAATGTGTATATAAAAGAAAATCGACTTTATACCTAAATATAAGATTACGGAATTCTTCCAAATGCACTGCCGTTATGGCTTTATATCAACTGCAATACGTTAAAGAAGGTTAATTAACTTAAATATGTTAAACTAATGATTTGAAGCATTTCGATATCGCTTGCCAAATATGTATATACAAGAAAATCGACTTTATACCTTAATATAAGATTACGGAATTCTTCTACATGCACTGCCGTTATGCCGTTAACGCTTTATGTAGACTTCAGTGCGTTAAAGAAGGTTTATTAACTTAAATATGTTAAACTAATGATTTGAAGCATTTCGATATAGATAGCCAAATATGTATATACAAGAAAATCGACTCTATACCTAAATATAAGATTATGGAATTCTTCTACGTGCACTGCAGTTATGCCTCCATGGCTATATGCCCACTTCAGATCGTTAAAGAAGGTTTATTAACTTAAATATGTTAAACTAATGAGCTGAAGCATTTCGATATCGATTGCTAAATGTGTATATACAACAAAATCGAATTTATACCTAAATATAAGATTACGGAATTCTTCTACATGCACTGCCGTTATGCCGCCATGGCTTTATGTTAACTTCAGTGCGTCAAAGAAGCTTTATTTACTTAAATATGTTAAACTACTGATTTGAAGCATTTTGATATAGATAGCTAAATATGTATATACAAGAAAATCGACTCTATACCTAAATATAAGATTATGGAATTCTTCTACGTGCACTGCAGTTATGCCTCCATGGCTATATGCCCACTTCAGATCGTTAAAGAAGGTTTATTAACTTAAATATGTTAAACTAATGAGCTGAAGCATTTCGATATCGATTGCTAAATGTGTATATACAAGAAAATCGATTTTATACCTAAATAAAAGATTACGGAAATTACCCAAATATACTGCCGTTATGCCGTTATGGCTTCTGTAAAGAAACTTAATTATTTAAATATGATAAGCTAATGGTTTGAAGCATTTCGATATCGATTGCTAAATGTGTAAATACAAGAAAATCGACGTTATACCTAAATATAAAATTATAACATTATGGATATCTTCTAAATGCACTGCCGTTATG